>CM076580.1:1732322030-1732473499 GCA_034641835.2 Pinus albicaulis | reverse complement strand
AGTTTGTTATGCTTTAGTTCCGAAGGAAAAATGAACTAAGTGTTAGGGTCCCATGATTTGGTTGATTGGAAAGCCAAATGACAGTGTAACATCAAACCAATATTTGGAGCCCAAGGACCTAGCCTTCCTAGACTCAGAGAGGGCTCTCTCTATTTGTGTAAGGGATATCTGTGTGTTTTCTTATTGTCTTCTGATTTTAGGCTAGTTATGAAGTAGGTTTTTGGTTTTGGTTTTTAGGTTGTGAGGGATGAATTGATCAAAGATATAAGATAGGTAAAAAGATGTCAAATCAACTGGGCTATGGGGTTGAAAATGTCAAGAAAGCTTTTAGATGGTGATACAAGGTTGTTGAAGGGCCGATTTGATTCGAGGTAAAATGGATCTTTGGGAAAAATGGAGTAAAATGGACATCAAATTTGTGAATAACAAAGGATTTCAAGCACAAAAAATTTAATAGCTGACATAAACATGGTAGGGCAAACCAATACTCATGAGAAATGTAACTTTAAGCTAATCTATGCATAGAAATAAACATTCAAGCCATGCATAGAGATATATAATTCTCTAACTTTAGGAAATGGCTATCAGACTTTGGGAAATACACTTAAGACAAAAAAGCAACTCAAATCACTATGTCGGAACGCCTAAACACAATACTTCAAGCTATTGGGCACTTTGAAAAAAATATTGCATAGTCTTAAGCAAAGGGCAAGATCAGAGCAAGACCTCCTTGGTTTAACAAATGACAATCTAATCCATCAAAGAGAAGTTTCATAAATGGAGCTATGGCTAGCCATGAGTAAGTAGGGCATACCGTAAATCATACTTAGCATGCATAAAACCATGAAAGAAACAAGCAAACAATATTCTTAAGTTATTAAATAGAAATCAAGAATTCTTTAATGTGACTAAGAATGAGGAAAACATGGAAGCTATGAAAAAACAGGAAATTTGAGGTGCCTCCAAGGGCATGTCTCAAATTTGTTCTCTACTGTCCTATAGCAAGTAAGAACATGGATTTATGAATGAAAACTAGGAAAAAAAACAGAGAGAGAGACAATATACCATTCTACCAAGTCATGGAATCCAACAACAATCCTCTTTCATCATCCAAGAACATCCAAGAGACTATCCAAAAGAATGAGACAAGTATATCTTCCAAAGCTTATATGACCATATATTGCTTCTATTCATCAAGTTTAGCCTTGTTTACAATAAAATCCTTTGGAATAAATAGGCCAAAGTGAGGAAAACCTCTTGGTTAAACTTGCAATCTCATTGGCCTATCCAAAAATCTAGACTTGTCCTTGAGACTTTGCAAAGCCCAAGGCACAAAATATCTAATAAATATCTCAAAAATTGCTAAAAAAGGGAAATATATTGACTTTTCACAACTTATCATGTACAAAAATAGCTAAACGCACATGAAGAAAAGTCGCTTTTGAAAGGTTTAATTTTTACAAAAATACTCAAAAAATACATCAACGAAAGGTCCCCTCACTTGCCGACAACCTTTGGAGGCCTTCCCGATGTCGAAATGAGGCTCATGATAGCTCGTTGAAAAGCTCTGAGTGTCTACTTTCTGAAAATGTTTAGTTTTCTCCTAAATGACCACTGGAAGTCCTCCAAAAACATGCTTGTGTTTAAAAACCCAAAAAATAAGCATTGCTGATAAACGGGGCAGAGTGTAGAAAAGCGAGTGTTTTTCGCCATTTTGGGGAAGCAAAAGATCTTCAATTGTTCTGAAAATCACTGAGTATGTGCCCCTGAAATTATGGCATCCAATGATAACATTTTCATCCTTTGATGATGTCCCAAACTGAAATTAATATGCCCATGAGTTTTGGCCAAAAACCCAAAAATGACAAAAAACCAAAATATGTCGAATTTCGCCCAAAATTGGTGAGCATGACTCTCAAGGTTTTTCAGCAACATGTTGTGAAGCAGAGGCCAAAATTTGGAGCCTTGAGGTGTCTTTCCTCAATTTTTGTGTCGGGCGCTTCCCTTTAATCTCCTTGAGTTTTTCTTGAGCAGCCCTCAACTTCCGTCGGGAAAACTGATTGAGCTTTTTATAATGCCCGGTAATCCTCCATTGAAGGGCCAAGTCCCTGTTTTCCTTCTCCAATTTCTTCTCCAAGTGATCATTAAATCTCTCAAGCCATGCTTCCCAATTGTTCTCTATCTCTTGTTCGAACAATGCAGTGAGAGGGGTAGATTGGAGAAGGGCATCTTCTTCTTCTTTCTGTTTCTCAAGGGCCCTCTTTAGCCCCATGGTTCTTGGCCTCTTTCGCCTAGGCTGATCTTCACCTTCACATTCCTCAAACTCACCCATGAGTTATTCCAATCTCACCTGTGTTTTGGAGGCCTCCTTTTTGTATCGGATGGCCTGTGTCTCATAAACAACCATATGGACACTCATTTGCTTGTTTTGGACTTGCAAAAATTGATTGAAGTTCCTAGCTCTATGAAGATCAGCCCTCAAGGCATCAATTTGGCTTTCTCTATGGATCAAGAGATTTTCTAGGATTCGGGCTTCATTATCACTATCATCACTTTGGATTTGGATGATGTCGAATTCCCTTTCCTGTTCATGACTGCTTTCTTCCTTATCCTTCCCTTTGCTTTGGGTGGCTCTTCTAGTACTCTTCCTCTTGGGCAATTCGACCATGGGTTTCTTGGGCAATTTTCCCTTGCTTCGGAGGGCCCCAGTCACATTTGGAGTTACAACTCTAGGCACCCTTTTCTTTGTTGTCCGGGGCTTGGTGACTTTCGGAGAAGAGAGCATGGCCCCTTGCCTAGGAGAGGCAGCTAGCACATGCTCCATGGGCTCTTTACCCTTGTCACTTTGCCCCTCATTTTTGCCACTATCTTGGAGTTCTTTATGGATGCCTTGGCTGTCCTTTTGCATTTCCTTTTGAGGGTTGTCCTCCTCATTGTGCTGCAACTTCTTATCCTACTGCCCCTCTTCTTCTTGAGGTTGTTGTTCCTCTTTAGGAGGCTGTTGTTCATCACCCTGAGGCTGCCTCTGTTCATATTGTTGTAGCTGCTGTGTATCATGTTGTGGATGCCCTTGTTCATCATCTTTTGGCTGCCCTTGTTCATCACCTTCATTCTGCTCTTGTTCAGCACCTTCATGCCCTTGTTGTTCTGTCTCACTGTTATGCTTCTCATCAACACTTTCTTCTTCATCCCCTTGCTGCTGCTCATCATCACTTAGCTCTTCATGCTCATATCCTTCTTCCTCATCATGGTCATGCTCTTCTCCTTCTTCAGGCTCCTTTTTTTGTTCTGTGGTAAACTTGAGCTTCTTGGGAATAGGTCTGCTAGAGGAAGGTGAAGGATGGTGAGTAGGAGGTGTAGGGGATGTATGAACTGGAGGGACAGTGGAGAAATCCGGATGGGTGATGAAAGTATCCCAAGAGACCTCCCTCTTTTCAAGCTGATGAAGAATGATGACTTTGATGAGAGAGTGATGGAAGAGGCAGGCTGTTTGTTGTGAAGGAGGCTTCTTCTAAACAGTGGAGGCCATTTTCTCAATGCTCCTGTGTAAGAAGAAATGAAGATTTATAAACTTGGCCCTTGTGAAATGCATGAGCAGTCGAATGTGATAGGCATAGACTCGGGAGAATATTCCCTCACAAGTGAAGTATTTCAGGATGATCTTCATGAGGGGGGCATAGCTAGTCAAAAGATATGAGAAGGGGAAAATGGAAGGACATGAATCTCTGTGCTCAGGCTTTAGAAAGGGCTTGTAGTCTTCTGAGTCCAAGTGGCTTTGTTTAAACCACTTCTCCCCAATATAAGGGATTTTAGTGGCCTTGGAGATAGACCTTGGAGAGAATTTGAAGTCTAGGCTTGCCAACTGGAAATGCTTGTCTTGAAACCTCAAAGCGCAAAGATGTGTCAAAGGAGAAAAGCTCTTCACCTCTTGAACTCTTTGAAAAAAATATAAACACCCAACCTCATGTAAATTGAACAAGACTGATGGGTGGGCATTCACTTCTTCAGTGGAAATAGGCTCAAATCTCTTATGCAATACACTCCTACTGTCCTGCCTGGGAGGCATCTTGTTTTGAAAGATCTCTGCAACACCAAGCTGCCTCTAATAGCCTGTGGAAAGTTCCTCTCAAGCACACAGATATGTCCTCTTTGTTAGTCACTGTTTGACCAAGGCAAATGCCTCAAATGCTGTGTGAAATGGTTCTTTAATATCAGCTCTCTCCTCCTTACAAATCACTGCTTGTCTCCCTTTGTATGCCAATCAACAAATAGTTATCAAAATAACAAGCACATAATCAAATTGTTAATGTGGCTGGGTAAGCTTACAAGGATCCTTTATGTTTTGATAAAAACAAGACAACCTTGTATTTAGACAGAGGCAAAACACTCCTCTCAATCAAAAACACCATCCTTGTATTCACTATTTCTCACACACAGTTAGACAAAACACCTTCAAATTGAATTAATAGCTTCACTCACTAAATTTTGTTTCATGGATCAAAGGAGGCATTGGTTTTGCTTTTCACCACACAGAGAGGACCTTTTGAAATGATAGAGTGTTTCAGAATTGATCACTGTTGTCCTTTTTCAAAACTGTTTCCCTACTTGTCTCTTATACCCAAGTAATAAAAAACATTCTCTAATGATTTTGTAGAATCTCTCACCACACTTTTTATGGGAAAAAAGAGGCAGCAATAGTTTCACTATTTCACTATTTCAAAAGGAGACATTCTTTGGAAGTGACAAGGGATTCGAATTAGGACTACTAATTTTAACATAGGCTCATTGATGTCACCTCACAATCACTGTGCTTTCCTTACAACCACTGCTTCACCTTCTAACACTGTTTTCACCATTACACTTTGCTGACAGAGGTTATATTTGTCCTATCATAGTTAGGACACCTTTAATGATTGACAAAACCTCTAACCTTATGTTTACCTTTAAACAACTGCCTCCACCTTATAACACTATTTTTACCTTACACTTGGCTGACAGAGGTTATGGTTTATCCCTGTCTTGGTGGTGGCTTTAGGCCTGTTGAAACTAATATGAATACTCTACTAGCCTCCCACCATGACAAACTTTGTCAATATTTACCAAAACACATTGACTTATACCAAGAGCTTCATTTTTTCACCATTATTTGGTCTTTGAAGAACACAACATTAATCACCCTTTTTAGAAAATTGAATACACCAAGGAGGCAAACGAAAATACCTCGAGGATGGATGGTGACCTTTGCTTGGAGAGCTTGAGCAGCTTCAAGACTTGTTAAAGGAGTTTTGAATGTTAAAACATGTGTGGCACGTTCAAAAGGGTAAGCGTCGCACAGCAGACAAGGTGTCGGGTCGATGGTGGGCGGTCGTGACCGGCGCCTACAGGCGCGCCGCACAGCATTACAAACTATTTGTAAACTGACTCCTGAACGCGCCGCGCACTTTTCCAGGCACGCCGCGCGGTCTCCAAGATTCAAATTCTGCAAATTTTCGCTCAAGAACTCTTTGTTCGGTCCAGTGAACAGCGTAGGGGAGTTTTTGTTCGCGTTTTGAGAATTTCAAATGGGCTTGCAATGGTCCTTTTCTCCTCTTCAATTTGAAAAAGTTGATTACCTTTGTGGTTACTTTGTGAGGGTTTTGAAAGTCCCTTTTGAAAAAGGTGTTGGTTGTGAAACAACAAATGAAACCCAACCTTATCATTTATGATTTTTCAAAATAAAACAAACCCAAAATCGACCAGGCTTCTTTGAAGTAATGTGGATGACTGTTTAGGAGGTTTTTATACTTGTGACCTCTTTTCACCGTGAGAAAGCCACTTTGAAGGCTAATCATCACTCAATGTTTTTCTTATTGAAAAGGAAACCCAAGGATTTGTGAAGCATCTTTTCCCATATTTGCAAGGAGATAACTTATCTCAGTTTGACATTTTCTGCTCCTGATGCTTTAAAGGTGATAATGCTCACTGTGAAGCTGATCGAACCGTTAGGTGCTCTTTGAGCTTCTCTTTTGACTTTGGGTGCAAAAACTCATTTGAAACTGTAAGTGAAAATCCTGTTTACAAGAGGTCTCCATCACCAAAGCCACTAACTATCCTTAGATTGGAAAAATAATCCAGTTTTCAACTTTATGGAGATAAAATAGGGGATGATGAACTAGAGTTGAAAAGTGAACAAGGGAAGGCTGTCCCTTTGTTCTTCTGTGAAGGAGCTCTGCAAGAAACATGGATTTTCATTCATTTCACCCTTTTTTGAGATCAGTCCCTTTTGGAATCTTTGCCATATGCAATAATTGCTTTTCATCCTCAAACAATGGTGAGCCTCTTTACTTGGTTTATGAAGGAGGCCTACTTTGACAAACACCTGGTTTCCTTTCAACCTCTGTTTCAACCAAATGAAGAATGTTTGATGAACATATTGATAGTGGTTTCCTTTATACTTGAAGGCAGAAGTCAGTTTGACACCAATATTGTTTGACTCTGGCCATCTGTTTAACAATATTTCTTCATTGATAATCAACCTATTAGCTTCACATAGTATTTCAATAGCAGTGAAACTTATGCAAAAAAAAATTAAAAGCACCACCGCTTTGCCTCTGCCTTTAACATCATTTTTATTCAGAAACCTTCAATTGTCTTCCGCTATACCTAAAATTTGCCTTTACAGTTTAGTGAAAAACTTAAAATCAAACTTTATCCCTGGCCCTCTGCTTATAGATGAAGGAGGCCATTCTCAGTCTTCAGCCCTCTACTTATAGATGAAGGAGGCCATTCTCAGTCTTCAACCCTCTTTGACTGTGATCGCAGGAGCTTAATGAAACAACTCTCTGCCCTGTAGCTGTATCCCAGGCTCAAAATCACATGAGAAGCAGTTGTCTTCTCATGTTGAGCCAAATACTATCTTCTGGGATGCTGGTACACTTCTTCTCTTGAAAGATCCATTTGAAACATTGTAAAACCACCTAATATCAGTTTGACCTAGGGCATGTGCATTGCTGAGACTTTAGGGCTTGTTAGTGGCGCGACTTAAGGGTGTAACCAACTTTATTTGCAAAATGGGAAGGTTTGTTATGACTGGTCTGTAGTAGATAGAGGTTCTTTGGCTTTAGGATAGTTTGCCAAGGGAGAAATGTCTAAAGCGCCACTACCTAACTTAGGGGAGACTTCTTTGGATAGATTGGATTGTTTTCTTTGGAGCTGATGGACAAGCTAGTATGGCTGAGGCTAGACAAGGCTTGATAATGAGGTTTCATCTCGTCATGGGCGGATTTAAAAGGTAGGAGGGCAAAAAAATGTTTATGGGTGTTTTCCAGCTGGAAAATTTGACAATTTTTTAGATCAGTTGCTAGAAAACTTGGCTGTTACAACTAGTCATCGCCAACAAGTGAAAAATACTGATGACTAACAATGGCTCCATTTGGGGAGGGTAGCTCCTTTTTAGGAGGTGTCCAGAATTTTAGATTTTTGGCTTGTGAAGACCAGTGCCCTTATCCATTGGCGCAAATTTATTTCTTCCTTGAGGCTATTTCTGAATATTGACAACATGATTAGCATCAATGATATTTCTACCTACCCCACTATTTTTCCTAACATTTTTTCTTCCTTTGGGTGCATTTGGACTAGCAACCCTTTGAAAATATATATATATATATATATATATATATATATATATATATATATATATATATATATATATATTATTTTTTATTTTGAAAAATGAACCTATCTAGTTCTACACTTATCTCTGCCGGGAGTTCAGATTAAGCTGATGAATTCCTTCATTACTCTACCTATGCTAGATCAACTATCAAGGTTAAGCTGTTTGATAAGATTTTGTTCTCTAATCTAAAACATGAAATTGAAAAATTATCAAATCAGGGTTAGACAGTCTGATTTGTCATGTACTTGCGGCACGAAAGACGAGCTGCACACAAATATTATTTTGCAAAAAATGAAATCTAGAAAAACGGGGCTAGGATGCACAATTTGTTTTTCATCCTTGTTTCCCTCTTTGGTTCTTTTTTGAGCATGTGGAATCAGTATCTTTTCCTAATCTACCCTCTTTGATAAGTCAAACTTACACAATGTTGACCATCTTTTCCACTCACTAACTTATCAGCAAATAAATTTAAAACATGTTCAGCTATGATTAGGCTAGATAACTTAACAAGACATTTGAGCACTAGTAGTGGCATTTAGACTTGTGCGCTTTCTGAATGACTATTTTTTGAACATGGGGTCTTCTTTCTATTTTTCAAACCGCCCTCTTTTTCTATTTTTCTGTTGTTTTTGAATTTTTTGTTTTTATCTATTCTTCAAACAATGGTATATACAATGATTGAAAATGTGTTAAAACTCATAAATCTTGGAAATGACGAAACTTAAGCATCTTATCCTCATAAGGATCTCCTACCACTCTTGGTCCACTCAGTTCTTGAAAAGAGAAATTTGGAAAATTTTCTCTTTCAAGCATGACATAAGGGTTCATGCATGAATATCTAAACAAACCCATATATTCCCTCTGTACCTCTTGATACCTCTGATTTCCACTCCTTCCTTTACTGTACATCTTTTTCAAGTAATGCATGTATTCTTTGTCATTTTTGAAATATATAATGACATCATCAAGGTATGTCAACATGCAGAAATTCAGGACTGGAAACATGGCTTTTAGGAGCATATTTTTTATATCTGGTGGTTTTGCAGTTCTGAATTTGAAACTTGAACTACTTCCAGTATACTGGAAAAACTCTTTGAGCTGTCTATTTTGCAATGGAATCAATTGGCTATACCCTGAAACATCATCTTGTAAAGACATATGATTAAAAGAACTTATCATCGATATATCATGGTCTTGGGCAGGAAGGATAAATTTTTTGTCACCAGGATGTGTATTAGTGTTTCTAAAATCAAAACAGATTCTATGACCAGCTATTTTATCTTTGACTATTACTGATTGGTTCAGATTCTTGTATTTTCTTTTGTCGAAGTTGTTTCTTGGAGTGATGGTGGTGGCATAGTGTTTTTCACTGTTTTTTCTGTATGAATTAATATTCTGAATGAGATTGCCAATTCTAGTAGTTTTAAGTCTTTGGTGGGGTGAAAAAATATTAGCCAGTTCAAGTAACTCAGGTATACTTGGATTGCAGTCATCATCTTTGCTCATAAGAAGTTTATTAGGCATTTTTTATGGATTTTGAGCTGTTATGGCTACAGTCAAGGTTTCATATGCAGTGGAAGAGTTATGTGATGGTAAATCCTTGAGGTATGGTAAAAACATTAAGCTTCCCTTCTCCTGATTTCCAAAGAGGTTTGTGATATGTAAGTCTTTTAATGCCTCTATTCTGAAAAAGTTTCCTGATGTTACTGCTGATGTTTGAATAAGGTTTGAGCAATTCACTTGATAGTACATAATGGTTTGTGCTTCTTGCTCTATTCCTGTTTCAAAAGGAACACACTTACTTTTTTCAAGACATAGTTGTTCATGATCATGATAGTTTTGAGTGTCCAGTTCATCATAGAGAACTAGGGGCAGCTGATGTGGTGGGTCTAATTTTGTTTCAAATACTTATGACTGTTATTCAATATCCTCATCAGTGTGTATAATGAAAGAGTTTAGATCGGAATGCAAGGAATACATTGGGATGTTATCTGGCCTCTCTTGGCTACTGATCATGTATTTCATGTGTGACTCTCGATAGATTATTCTAGTTTGGTCAAACACAGGAATAGTGGCGTAGGACATATCAAGTTGAATATTTCCTTGGAGCTTGGCTCCCTAAGATCTGGATAGAAGCATTCCGTACTTGGGAGGGATTTCTGCTACCACTATGTCCATGATCATATTCTTTACAGGTACTTGGGCCAAACTGAAACAAAGATCTTTGATCAAACCTAGACATTTGACTCTACTCGAATCAAACGAATATAAGTCTTTGTATGGTCTCATGATTTCTAGCCCTAATATTTTCATTACAACCTTCGGCATGAGATTATGCAAGGCTCCGGAGTCTAGCATGGCATTGTGATGGATTTGGTCATGGATATTCAGACTGATGTAAAAGGGAAGAGTGGTTCCTTCTTGGAATTTTCCTTCTATTTTCAGACCAAACAACACTTCAGGAGTGTTGTCAGCTAGATTAAGGGTGTTCGCATCATTTCCTATATTTAGGACCTTTAACACTTGGGATTTATAAGAGCCTTGGGCGATAAATTCAGTGAGAGGCATGGTAATCTTTATTTTGGCGATTTCGCCCTCAAAACTGAAAGGTACTTGTAGTTTAGATAGGTTCTCTTCAGCTTTTTCAGCCATGACTTTCTCTATGTTCTGAGTTTGTTGGCTTTGTTTTAGGATCTTGTTTGACACAGCCATCTCGGGAATCTTTGTGGAAGCACTAGAAGCATCTGAGCCAAGACTTGTTTGGATAACTTTATCTTTGTTTTGGTTATTTTTCCTGACCATGATTTTGTTGCTATCCACTGCTTTTTTAAGGATGGTATTAGGGGTTTTGGCAGTGTCTGAGCTGTATTTATTGGAGTTGTCTTGGTTTTTTCTGCTTCTAAGGTCATACTTCCTGTGAGCTTCTACTATGGCATTCTGAAAATCTATGGCAGGATCCTCGGGATCTTCATAGTTGGTTTCATCCTGATTCGGAGAGAAGAATGCTTGTTCTTCTTCTGTGAGGTACACCTCACTCTCATTATCATACCCTATGAGGTTCAAATGATTTTCATCAATGGGTTATGTATCCCTATCATCTTCTTCCACATAATTTTCATTAAATGGTGGCCTAATTTGTTGGTAATTTTCCCTTGGTTTGTTTTGAGGTTGTTCCCTCCTAAAATTTTGGTTCCGATTTCTGTTTGGAGGGTTTGGCTAGTTGTCCCTAAGAGGGGTCTTTTCACTTATATTTTCCCACATTTTGGCCATGGACCTAACCAAGTTATATATTCTAGGATCTAAGGAAGGGGCTGAAGTGGAGACCTCATCTCGGTATGTGACCTTCCTTTCTGATCTAGTCCTAGCTCTTTTTTCTGCTAAGTTGGCTTCTGCCCTTATGGCTACTTTTTGCATTTTCTCTAAGATAAGGGGGTCCTTGTCTCTTAGTTGATAAGTCATGTCTAGGTCAAAGCCCTCGGGGAATTTTTCCAAGGCTGAGCCAAGTGGGGGTTTAAAGTGAGGTGAGAGGGTGTTATACACACTGTTGAACCTAGTGCAGTATCCCTGGACACTTTCCCCATTTTCCCGTTTTAGATTGTTATACTCTGACAGGATTTGAATGGGGTTCTTTCGGATTTCCCACTTGTTTATGAAGGTTTGGTAGAGCTCTGGGAGATTGTGGATGTTGTTTGGAGTTAAGCTCTTAAACCATTTTTTGGGTTCTCTGCCCAGGCTTTGGGCGAACATCCTCATTCTGATGGTCTCGTCTTCTATTTCCATGTATTCAAAGGCATCGCTAATACTATCTACATGTTGTTGAGTTGTGGTAGCCTCAACTCCGGTAAAGTGTGGGATTTTGGATTGATAGTCATTTTGTAAGGGAGCCAAAGGCTATGGCAACACCAAAGGTGCGTACCAGGCTGCCATGACGGGAGCTAATGGATGATGTATAAAATGAGGGCTTGTGGGATGAGCTGAGGTGATTTGAACAGTAGTAGTTTGGATGGGGGTGGCAGATGTACTTGGACTAGTGATCTGATGTTGAGCAGATCTGGGATGGTAGGAGCCAAAGTGATGGAGAAGCTGAAAGTCAGGAGGTGTAGTAGGTGAGGCTTCTCTACTAGGACTCTGTGGTAGATCTAGGGGCTCAAGATCGTCAAAGTATATCTTACTTTGTGACTTGCTTCTAAAAAGGGTTTTTGCTGATTTTAAGTCAAAGGGGGAATTCTGCAAGGCTGTGAGATGTTCAGGTACTGATCTTGCTTTACAGATGGACCTATCGGTAGCTAAATTTCCAGTTTCGGAAGCTTGCCACAGAATCTTCTCTGGGTCATCTACTATGATAGGGGGATTTGGGTTTGGATGAGATCTGGTGTTGATTCTTTGTGAATCCAGATTTAGAATCTAGAGTCTAAAGAGGATGGTATTTATGAATGTTTCGGATGAGTGGCCTCTCTAGGGTTTTACTAATGTGAAGGATGGTAAAAAAAAAAAAGGATGGACTAATGGAGTCGCCAGGTGGATTTCTATGAGAACTATGGTCTACCACCAACACTATCAAATATGCTTATGGGAAAAAGTTTTATAGCAAACTTTGAGATGGAAACTTGCAAAGAAGAGTGATTCACTTAGTTTTAACAGTTTGCTAGGCTATATGGACAAGCTAATGGTTCTCTTGGCAAGAATACTTCTGCTTATCTCCTATGTTTAGGTGAGGTCTTCTGAATCGCTAAGTTATACTTAGTTTGTTACTGATTATAGAGTTTCTAACCTAAGCTTAAGTTTTTGGAAGGATGAGTTAGTAGAAAGGTATGGTTTATGAATTTTTTGGTCTACTGGAGGCTAGTGGAGTCGCCAGGTGGAACTTGGTTGTTTTTGTAAAGATGTAGCTATGGTCCACCACCAGTAACTAGGGAAAAGCCAATCTGGGAATGTTTTTGGGGTTTTTTGAGTTTTATGTGTAGCCTATGGTTTATTAAAGTATTCTAAACCTGTTTCATCACTTCGCTGGGGTGGTGATAACAAAATATTTTACTCTAAATGATTCTATGGACTGCTTGCCCGTTTAAATTTTAAAGACTATTGAATCTACAAGAGTTTGCTAGACTGTTATGTACTCAGTTAGTCCCACTGTGATCGCCATTATGTTAGTGAGCGGTGGGATAAGTCAAACAGATAGTATTATTAAGGCTGCTGGAATGTTTAGGGAAACTAATTTTGTTTATCACTCAGAGTCTCACCGTGATCGTCATTATGTTAGTGAGCGGTGGGATAAGTCAAACATATAGTATTATTACGGCTGCTGGAATGTTTAGGGAAACTAAGTTTGTTTATCACTCAGAGTCCCACCGTGATCGCCATTATGTTAGGGTCCTGTGATTTGGCTGATTGGCAAGCCAAATGACAGTGTAACATCAAACCAATCTTTGGAGCCCAAGGGCCTAGCCTTCCTGGACTCAAAGAGGGCTCTCTCTATTTGTGTAAGGGATATCTGTGTGTTTGCTTATTGTGTTTTGATTTTAGGCTAGTTATGAAGTAGGTTTTTGGTTTTGGTTTTTAGGTTGTGAGGGATGAACTGATCTAAGATATAAGATAGGTAAAAAGATGTCAGATCAACTGGGCTATGGGGTCTAAAAGGTCAAGAAAGCTTTTAGATGGTGATACAAGGTTGTTGAAGGGCCGATTTGATTCGAGGTAAAATGGATCTTTGGGAAAAATGGAGTAAAATGGACAAAAGGATTTCAAGCACAAAAAGTTTAATAGCTGACATAAACATGGTAGGGAAAACCATTAATCATGAGAAATGTAACTTTAAGCTAATCTATGCATAGAAATAAACATTCAAGCCATGCATAGAGATATATAATTCTCTAACTTTAGGAAATGGCTATCAGACTTTTGGAAATACACTTAAGACAGACAAACAACTCAAATCACTATGCCGGAACGCCTAAACACAGTACTTCAAGCTATTGGGCACTTTGAAAACAAGATTGCATAGTCTTAGGCAAAGCGCAAGATCAGAACAAGACCTCCTTGGTTCAACAAATGAAAATCTAATCAGTCAAAGAGAAGTTTCATAAATGGAGCTATGGCTAGCCATGAGTAAGCAGGGCATATCGTAAATCATACTTAGCATGCATAAAACCATGAATGAAACAAGCAAACAATATTCTTAAGTTATTAAAGAGCAATCAAGAATTCTTTAATGTGACTAAGAATGAGGAAAACGTGGAACCTATGAAGAAACATGAAATTTGAGGTGCCTGCAAGGGCATGTCTCAAATTTGTTCTCTACTGTCCTATAGCAAGCAAGAACATGGATTTATGAATTAAAACTAGGAAACAAAATAGAGAGAGAGACACTATACCATTCTACCAAGTCATGGAATCCAACAACAATCCTCTTTTATCATCCAAGAACATCCAAGAGACTATCCAAAAGCATGAGACAAGTATTTCTTCCAAAGCTTATATGACCATATATTGCTTCTATTCATCAAGTTCAACATTGTGTACAATTAAAGCCTTTGGAATAAATAGGCCAAAGTGAGGAAAACCTCTTGGTTCAACTTGCAATCTCATTGGCCTATCCAAAATATCTAGACTTGTCCTTGAGGCTTTGCAAAGACCAAGGCACAAAATATCTAATAAATATCTCAAAAATTGCTAAAAAAGGGAAATATATTGACTTTTCACAACTTATCATGTACAAAAATAGCTAAACGCACATGAAGAAAAGTCACTTTTGAAAGGTTCATTTTTTACAAAAATACTCAAAAAATACATCAGCAAAAGGTCCCCTCACTTGCCGACAACCTTTGGAGGCCTTCCCGATGTCGAAATGAGGCTCATGATAGCTCGTTAGAAAAATCTAAGTGTCTAATTTCTGAAAATTTTTAGTTTTCTCCCAACTGACCACTAGAAGTCCTTCAAAAACATGCCTGTGTGTAAAAACCTAAAAAAATAAGCCTTGTTGATAAACGGGGCAGAGTGTAGAAAAAGCGAGTGTTTTTCGCCATTTTGGGGAAGCAAAAGATCTTCAATTGTTTTTAAAATCACTGAGTATGTGCCCCTAAAATTATGGCATCCAATGATACCATTTTCATCCTTTGATGATGTCCCAAACTGAAATGAAAATGACCATGAGTTTTGGCCAAAAACCCAAAAATGACAAAAAAAAAAAATATGTCGAATTTCGCCCAAAATTGGTGAGCAAGACTCTCAAGGTTTTTCAGCAACATGTTGTGAAGCAGAGGCCAAAATTTGGAGCCTTGAGGTGTCTTTCCTCAATTTTTGTGCCGGGCGCTTCCCTTTAACCTCCTTGAGTTTTTCTTGAGCAGCCCTCAACTTCCATCGGGCAAACTGATTGAGCTTTTTATAATTCCTGGTCATCCTCCATTGAAGGGCCAAGTCCCTATTTTCCTTCTCCAATTTCTTCTCCAAGTGATCATTAACTCTCTCAAGCCATGCTTCCCGATTGTTCTCTATCTCCTATTCGAACAATGCAGTGAGAGGGGTAGATTGGAGAAGGGCATCTTCTTCTTCTTTCTATTTCTCAAGGGCCCTTTTTAGCCCCATGGTTCTTGGCCTCTTTCGCCTAGGCTGATCTTCACCTTCAATTTCCTCGAAATCACCCATGAGTTCTTCCAATCTCACCTGTGCTTTGGAGGCCTCCTTTTTGTATCATATGGCCCGTGTCTCATAAACAGCCATATGGACACTCATTTGCTTGTTTTGGACTTGCAAAAAGTGATTGAAGTTCCTAGCTCTATGAAGATCAACCCTCAAGGCATCAATTTGGATTTATCTATGGATCAAGAGATTTTCTAGGATCCGGGCTTCATTATCACTATCATCACTTTGGATTTGGATGATGTCTAATTCCCTTTCCTGTTCATGACTGCTTTCTTCTTTGTCCTTCCGTTTGCTTTGGGTGGCTCTTCTAGTACTCTTCCTCTTGGATAATTTTCCCTTGCTTCGGAGGGCCCTAGTCACATTTGGAGTTACAACTCTAGGCACCCTTTTCTTTTTTGTCC
Source organism: Pinus albicaulis (assembly GCA_034641835.2). Lineage (NCBI taxonomy): Eukaryota > Viridiplantae > Streptophyta > Pinopsida > Pinales > Pinaceae > Pinus > Pinus albicaulis. The sequence continues at coordinate 1,732,457,806 of CM076580.1, read as the reverse complement.
GGGGCTTGGCGACTTTCAGAGAAGAGAGCATGGCCCCTTGCCTAGGAGAGGCAGCTAGCACATGCTCCATGAGCTCTTTCCCCTTGTCACTTTGCCCCTCATTTTTTCCACTTTATTGGAGTTCTTTATGGATGCCTTGGCTGTCCTTTTGCACTTCCTTTTGAGGGCTATCCTCCTCACTGTGCTGCAAATTCTTATCCTGCTGCCCCTCTTCTTCTTTAGGTTGTTGTTCATCACCCTGAGGCTGCCTCTGCTCATATTGTTGTAGCTGTTGTGTATCATGTTGTGGCTGCCCCTCTTCAACATCTTTTGGCTGCCCCTGTTCATCACCTTCATGCTGCTCCTGTTCAGCACCTTCATGCCCTTGCTGTTCTGTCTCACTGTTATGCTGCTCATCAGCACTTTCTTCTTCATCCCCTTGCTGCTGCTCATCATCACTTTCCTCTTCCTGCTCATATCCTTCTTCCTCATCATGGTCATGCTATTCTCCTTCTTCAGGCTCCTTTGTTTGTTCTGTGGTAAACTTGATCTTCTTGGGAATAGGTCAGCTAGAGGAAGGCGAAGGATGATGAGTAGGAGGTGTAGGGGATGTATGAACTGGAGGGATAGTGAAGAAATCCAGATGGGTGATGAAAGTATCCCAAGAGACCTCCCTCTTTTCAAGCTAATGAGGAATGATGACTTTGATGAGAGAATGATGGAAGAGTCAGGCTGTTTGCTGTGAAGGAGGCTTCTTCTGAACAATGGAGGCCATTTTCTCAATGCTCCTGTGTAAGAAGAAAGGAATATTTATCAACTTGGCCCTTGTGAAATGCATGAGCAGTCGAATGTGATAAGCATAGACTCAGGAGAATCTTCCCTCACAAGTGAAGTATTTCATGATGATCTTCATGAGGGGGGCGTAGCTAGTCAAAAGATATGAGAAGGGGAAAATGGACTGACATGAATCTCTATGCTCAGGCTTTAGAAAGGGCTTGTAGTCTTATGAGTCCAAATGGCTTTGTTTAAACCACTTCTCCCCAATATAAGGGATTTTAGTGGCCTTGGAGATAGACCTTGGAGATAATTTTAAGTCTAGGCCTACCAACTGGAAATTCTTGTCTTAAAACCTCAAAGCGCAAAGATGTGTCAAAGGAGAAAATCTCTTCACCTCTTGCACTCTTTGGAAAAAATATAAACACCCAACCTCATGGAAATTGAAAAACACCGATGGGTGGGCATTCACTTCTTCAGTGGAAACATGCTCAAATCTCTTATGCAATCCACTCCTACTGTCATGCCTGGGAGGCATCTTGTTTTGAAAGCTCTCTGCAACACCAAGTTGCCTCTAATAGCCTGTGGAAAGTTCCTCTCAAGCACACAGATCTGTCCTCTTTGTTAGTCACTATTTGACTAAGGAAAATGCCTCAAATGCTGTGTGAAATGGTTCTTTAATATCAGCTCTCTGCTCCTTACAAATCACTGCTTGTCTCCCTTTGTATTCCAATCAACAAATAGTTATCAAAATAACAAGCACATAATCAAATTGTTACTGTGGCTGGGTAAGTTTACAATGATCCTTTATGTTTTGATAAAAACAAGACAACCTTGTATTTAGACAGAGGCAAAACACTCCTCTCAGTCAAAAACACCCTCCTTGTATTCACTATTTCTCACACATAGTTAGACAAAACACCTTCAAATTGAATTAACAACTTCACTCACTAAATTCTGTTTCATGGATCAAAGGAGGCATTGGTTTTTCTTTTCACCACACAGAGAGGACCTTTTGAAATGATAGAGTGTTTCAGACTTGATCATTGTTGTCCTTTTTCAAATCTGTTTCCCTACTTGTCTCTTATACCCAAGTAAAAAAAAACATTCTCCAATGATTTTGCAGAATCTCTCACCACGCTTTTTATGGGACAAAAGAGGCAGCAATAGTTTCACTGTTTCACTATTTCAAAAGGAGACATTCTTTGGAAGTGACAAGGCATTCAAATTAGGACTACTGCTTTTAACATAGGCTCATTGATGTCACCTCACAATCACTGTGCTTTCCTTACAACCACTGCTTCACCTTCTAACACTGTTTTCACCATTACACTTTGCTGACATAGGTTATCTTTGTCCTATCATAGTTAGGACACCTTAATGATTGACAAAAACTCTAACCCTATGTTTACCTTTCAACTATTGCCTCCACCTTATAACACTGTTTTTACCTTACACTTGGCTGACAAAGGTTATGGTTTATCCCTGTCTTGGTGGTGGCTTTAGGCCTATTGAAACTAATATGAATAATCTACTAGCCTCCCACCGTGACAAACTTTGTCAATATTTACCAAAACACATTGATTTATACCAAGAGCTTCATTTTCTCACCATTATTTTGTCTTTTAAGAACATAGCATTAATCACCCTTTTTATAAAATTGAATACCCCAAGGAGGCAAACGAAAATACCTCGAGGATGGATGGTGACCTTCGCTCGGAGAGCTTGAGCAGCTTCAAGACTTGTTAAAGGAGTTTTTAATGTTAAAACATGTGCGACACGTTCAAAAGGGTAAGCGCTGCACAACAGACAAGGTGTCGGGTCGATGGTGGGCGGTCGTGACCGGCGCCTACAGGCGCGCCGCACAGCAATACAAACTGTTTGTAAACTGACTCCTGAATGTGCCGCGCACTTTTCCAGGCGTGCCGCGCGGTCTCCAAGCTTCAAATTATGCAAATTTTCACTCAAGAACTCTTTGTTCAGTCCAGTGAATAGCGTAGGGGAGTTTTTGTTCGCGTTTTGAGAATTTCAAATGGGCTTGCAACGATCCTTTTATCCTCTTCAAGTTGAAAAAGTCGATTACCTTTGTGGTTACTTTGTGAGGGTTTTGAAATTCCATTTTGAAAAAGGTGTTGGTTGTGAAACAACAAATGAAACCCAACCTTATCATTTATGATTTTTCAAAATAAAACAAACCCGAAATCGAACAGGCTTCTTTGAAGTACCGTGGATGATTGTTTAGGAGGTCTTTATACTTGTGACCTCTTTTCACCATGAGAAAGCCACTTTGAAGGCTAATAATCACTCAGTGTTTTTCTTATTGAAAAGGAAACCAAAGGATTTGTGAAGCATATTTTCCCATACTTGCAAGGAGATAACTTATCTCAATTTGACAGTTTCTGCTCCCGATGCTTTAAAGGTGATAATGCTGACTGTGAAGCTGATTGAACTGTTAGGTGCTCTTTGAGCTTCTCTTTTGACTGTGGGTGCAAAAAATCATTCGAAACTGTAAGTGAAAATCCTGTTTACAAGATATCTCCATCACCAAAGCCACTAACTATCCTTAGATTGAAAAAATAATCCAGTTTTCAACTTTATGGAGATAAAACAAGGGATGATGAACTAGAGTTGAAAAGTGAACAACGGAAGGTTGTACCTTTGTTCTTCTGTGAAGGAGGTCTGCAAGAAACATGGATTTTCATTCATTTCACCCTTTTTTGAGAGCAGTCCCTTTTGGAATCTTTGCCATATGCAATAATTTCTTTTCATTCTCAAACAATGGTGAGCCTCTTTACTTGGTTTATGAAAGAGGCCTACTTTGACAAATGCCTGGTTTCCTTTCAACCTCTGTTTCAACCAAATGAAGAATTTTTGATGAACATACTGATAGTGGTTTCCTTTATACTTGAAGGCAGAAGTCAATTTGAGACCAAGATTGTTTGACTCCTTTGGCCATCTATTTAACAATATTTCTTCATTGATAATCAACCTATTAGCTTCACATAGTATTTCAATAGCACTGAAACTTATGCAAACAATTTTTAAAAGCACCACTGCTTTGCCTCTACCTTTAACATCATTTTTATTCAGAAACCTTCAATTGTCTTCCATTGTACCTAAAATTTGCCTTTAAATTTTAGTGAAAAAATTAAAATCAAACTTTGTCCCTGGCCCTATGCTTATAGATGAAGGAGGCCATTCTCAGTCTCCAGCCCTCTGCTTATAGTTGAAGGAGGCCATTCTCAGTCTTCAACCCTCTTTGACTATGATCGCAGGATCTTAATGAAACAACTCTCTGCCCTGTGGCTGCATCCCAGGCTCAAAATCACATGAGAAGCAACTTTGTTCTCATTTTGAGCCAAATACTGTCTTCTGGGATGTTGGTACACTTCTGCTGTTGAAAGATCCATTTGAAACACTGTAAAACCACCTAATATCAGTTTGACCTAGGGCATGTGCATTGCTGAGACTTTAGGGCTTGTTAGTGGCGCGACTTAAGGGTGTAACCAACTTTATTTGCAGAATGGGAAGGTCTGTTATGACTGGTCTATAGCAGATAGAGGTTCTTTGGCTTTAGGATATTTTTCCAAGGGAGAAATGTCTAAACCGCCACTACCTAACTTAGGGGAGACTTCTTTGGATAGATTGGATTGTTTTCTTTGGAGCTAATGGACAAGCTAGTATGGCTGAGGCTAGACATTGCTTGATAATGAGGTTTCATCTCATCATGGGCGGATTTAAAAGGTAGGAGGGCAAAAAATTTTATGGGTGTTTTCCAGCTGGCAAATTTGACAATTTTTTAGATCAGCTGCTAGAAAAATTGGCTGTTACAACTAGTCATCGCCAACAAGTGAAAAATACTGATGACTAACACTAAGCTTGATGCACGAAGCTTGAAGTGCACATTGATCGGGTATTCTGATGAAAAGAAAGGGTACCAACTTTTGTCGAATGGGAAATTTATTGTAAGCAGAGATTTGATTTTTGATGAAAATGAGAGTAAGAGTGTTGAAGAAGTTGAAAGTCTTCTTCAAAATTTAGAAACAAAAAGTGATAAAAGAAACAGAAATTTACAAAGTCAACCAAATTGACAAAATTGGTATGAACTTGAGCTTCCTTCATCTGAAAATGATTCATCCAGTCCGTCTTTTTCATCAGCGCCATCTGGGTCTTCTAGCAGTTCATCCAACTCTCCTAGCAGCAGCAGTTCTTCTGAAAATGAGTCTCTTTCCCCAGAACCTGCGGTTGATCAACAAACATCAGTTTATATCAACCCTCTTTACAATGATGGTGATTTTTCACAATCCCAAACCAGTGAACATCAATTGCCAAAATGGGCAGTTCAACTTTTGAAAGATGTAAGGCCTAATGAATAGAATAAAATAGGAACAAGGGGATCACAAAGAAACGAAGGAGCCTTGATAGAAAATGATTTTACTGAACCTTCTTCATATCGAGAGGCAGTAAAACATAAAGAATGACAACAAGCTATGGTTGATGAATATCAGGCAGTTCAAGACAATAACACTTGGAAACTTGTTGATTGTCCTCAGAATGTTAAACCCATCGGATGCAAATGGGTTTACCGAATTAAGTACAAGAAAAATGGTGAAATTGAAAAGTATAAAGCACGACTTGTTGCTAAAGGTTTTCCGCAGCAGGAAGGGATATATTATGAGGAAACGTTTGCTCCTACAGCTAAATGGAACATAATCCGACTCACACTTGCCTTAGCAGCTCAACAAGGATGGAAAGTTCATCAAATGGATGTAAAAAGTGCTTTCCTCAACTGTGATTTACAGGAAGAAGTGTACATGACACAACTACTAGGTTTTGAAATTGAAGGACAAGAACATAAAGTTTGCAAACTGATAAAGGCTTTATATGGGTTAAAACAAGCTCCCTGAGCTTGGTATGCCAAAATGGATGAATACCTTCGGAAAGTTGGTTTTCAACGAAGTGAATCTGATGATACCTTGTGTGTACGTTAACAAGGTAAAAATCTGGTGATTTTGGTTATGTATGTTGATGATTTGATTATCACTGGCAACAATGATGATCATATTGCATAGGTGAAAAAGGAGTTACATGCAGGTTTTAAGATGACAGATTTGGGACTACTTCACTACTATCTTGGAGTTGAAGTATTCCAACGTCTGCATCATATCTTCAATTCTCAGAGTAATTATGCAGCAGAAATTCTTCAGCGATTTGGAATGCAGGATTGCAAGCCTGTTCTCACCCCTATGGAACAAAACTTGAAACTTTAAAAATTTGAAGGGGGGGAAATGATGGATAGCACTACTTATCGACAGTTGATTGGTAGCCTGATTTATTTGATAACTACTCGACCAGATCTTTCTTATGATGTCAGTATTATTTCCCGCTTAATGTAGGAACCACGAGACAAACACTGGAATGCAGCTAAAAGAGTTCTTCGTTATATCCAAGGAACAAAATATTTTGGTCTACTTTACAAAAAGACTAAAATTTTTGTATTTGGTGGATTTTCAGATGTCGACTTTGCTGTCAGTGTTGATGATAGGGCATCAACCTCAGGTTATTTAATGAACATGGGGTTAGATGTAGTTTTTTGGAGTTGCAAGAAGCAAGCTACAATGGCCACTCCTTCAGCAGAAGCAGAGTACATTTCAGCATGGGAAGCAACATGTGATATTGCTTGGTTGCACAGAGTTTTACAGGACTTGGGAATTCCTCCAGTAGAAGCTACTTCGTTATTCATCGACAACCAGTCAGCAATAAAGCTTGCCAAGAATCTAGTTTTTGATTCAAAGACAAAGCATGTGGACACCAAGTATCATCATATCAGATCACTCATTGCAAAGGATGTCATCAAACCGATTTATTGTCCTTCAGAAGATCAGACCTCCGATATCTTCACCAAACCTCTTGGCAGAATAAAATTTACTAACTTCAGAGATGAACTTGGTATATGTTGTAATATATCTTTGGATCATAGGGGGGAATGTTAGATGATCCAAATATATTAATGTAAAGTTAGGATAAAATATTTGTTAAATTAGAATATTTAATAAATATTAGAGAACAAAAATATTTATTAAATTATAATATTTAATAAATATTAAGAGACACTTAGAAATAGAATATTGTTAGCAAAGATAAGACTCTAGAATTGAGTCGTATCTTAGGCTCTAAAATAGGAATAAAGTTAGTAGATTGGATAGAAGATCATTTATTGTAAATGAACACTTGTTATTTTTTCAAGTGATCCATAACTAAATTAAGTTAGGACATATAGCTTATAAATAGGTTAGTCTCCTAATTGCAAATTTAGTAGAAGTTTACGTTTGTAAACTCCTGCAACTTTTTATGTAATTTCTTTTCAATTATCAATAAAATTACGTGTCTGAGGACACTTCTGTATTACTCTTCTGGTCCTAGATCAGAAATATTATTATCAAGCTTCGCCATTTTGTGGCTCTCCATGATACACAGTAAACAATACATATTAGTTAAACTTACATATAGTTAAAAAAAAAAAAAAATTGTAAATAATTGACACAGAAATTGCCTTTTTTGCTTTTCTTGATGTGTTATCAGTATTTTTGTTACTTTGTCTTTTGTCGGCCATTTCTTTATCAATATGAAACCTATACCATATCATTCATTAATATATTTATAAATAAATTGTCAACTTTTCAGGTAAAAAAATAAATCTCAAGAAACTGGTGCACCATTCATGGTGTACACATAGACGTCGGTGTGTGGGTGTCTTATAAACACACCGCAAAAACAATATAATAGACTGTACAGTGCTCTATGTCAACAAGGAGCATTGATGCGTTACATGTTAACCACCGCACCGATTAACACAGAGAAAATAATAAAAATGTCCAATGTTAGTTTTTGTAGCATAAACGCCCCGCGCAAACAAGGGACCACCATATGGTGCTCTCTATCAACTAGGAGACCCGGTGCAGTGCATTATATGTTACATGGTGCACCGATTAACAAAATAAAACATTTTTTGCGAAACAACGCGTTCACGGTGCACCATGATGAAATAGCGCATTGGTGCCCTATTTTACATATGAAGCACTGATTAAAAAAAAATTGTTTTTAAATTTTTTATCACAGTGCTTTCACAGTGCACTAGGATAATACAGTGTACCAGTGCGCTAGGTTACGCATGGTGCACCGATAAATTTTTTTTTTTTTTTAAATTCATGCTAGGGCCGACATGTATTGGGATCCGACTATGCAAGTCGTCCCGTGGGTTGGATGTCTTAGGCCTATATATAGCAATACCAAAACCCTATAAATCTAAAATGAAAAGCCCTAATTCTCAAATCACAAAAACAGGGAGAAGAAAGGGCAGAAACAAAAAGAATGTAGGGTTTAGGGTAAAAATGGATTTTATTCTTTTAAATTTTGTTTCTGAAAATGAAAAAGAAATTGAAATTTTTTCTTAGTGTGTAAAAACAACTGTAAAAAAAGTAAAAAAAACAATAAACTTTATTGACAAGATCGTAAGAAATTCTATGCTATAGGGTTTGAATCACCAGAGGTTTGGAATTCTAATTGTCTGAATACTTCTGTTCGAACATATTTCGCTGCTCCACAATGCTCTCGTGCTCTGTTGCTCCAGGTATGTCTCTTGAAAATCTCTGGCTGAATTTTTTTGCAAAAATAATGAAATAATGAAAAGTGTTTAGTATTTAAAGAATTGTTTTATGAAATTATATTTTCGAAAATATTTTGCCGCCCATTTTTCAATTTACCGTTTTTTTTTTCACTTAAATAAAATAGAGTTGCATTTTTTTTATTTGCAGTTATTCATCGCCGATGTGTCACTTAATATCATTGTACCGATGCATCCCTTTATATCACGACACTGGTGTGCATTAAAGAAAACACACTGGTGCAGTGATCTGTATATTAGCACCGATAACAAGAAGTCCATTTTTAATTCACCAAAATTACTTTTAGGGGTGTGCACCAAAATGAATTTTTGATTTTTATCCAATGCAAGGAGAAAATATCATAATTATATCGAATGGAAAATTCTTCAAAATCTAACTCGTTCCATAATATTTCTCAAATTCGATCGCGAGTTCTCCCTAACCATCTCGAGACGTAATATTTACTTCAGATTTTATTTATATTTTCATTATCTAATCGAATTTATGTTTTTTATCCATGTCAATCATGCAAAACTTAATTAATTTTATAATGTATACAAATTTGCAGGTTCACGCAGATTCAGAATCGAGTTCAGATGCACAAAATATTCAAACGTCAGCTCCAAAATGTAAGAAGCTCTTATCAGGAGCAGCATACCGTAAGGCACATTTGGTAGATGAAAATGGACAGTCGCTTCACCCTGCCAATTGTAACAATATTGCATCTTCTAGCTACAATCCTGAGACATTAATGATGGTAATAGTTATAATTTTTTGGTATATTGATTAATGTAATTATTTCAACGTCAAACCAATTAATCATGCAATATTGTCAACATGGTTACTAATTGATATCATATATTTTGTACTAATCATGTTAATATATATATATTTTTAAATTATTAGGATTCTAGTGATGATGAGTGACATACCTACCATCCTCTGTTGCACCCCATTATAATGTCAAATCGAAAGAAGACTGAATTAAGAGAAAAAAATCGGAGAGGAACGATAGCAAGAATGGTTGAATCAACCATCGATTCAATTCCTGCTATGTCCAAATTCACCAATTAGGAATGACTACATCAATAGTAGTTCTTCACAAGATGGAAATGGAGGCAATCAAATATAGGTTGGTATGGATGATTACTTAAGGGATATGACTACCATGGAGACAATGTTGTTAGATGCATTCCAAAATGATGATTAGCTAGGGGATGATGCTCATATCGCTGACACATTTTTCGAAAGCCTTAAATTTTCTTCCACCACCCCTCTCTTTGGACCTGGTAGTCAGTCAAATTCTACCCAGCTGGGGACAACAATGTTACTATACAACTTGAAACAAAATTTTGGCTTGTCAAATGCATATTTCTCGGAAATTTTGAGGTAAGTTACCATAAAGTCCTCCCTTATATAAATTTGAGAAATATAATCAGTACAGTACAATGAACATTAAAAATGGTAAATTTTATGAACGTTGATAATTATATCGGCATTAATGTACATTTATTAATATATTTTTCCATGATCACCAACTACAGGTTATTCAAATATAAGGTTCTTCCAAGTGATAATGTCTTGTCCGGTAGCTGCGAAGAGGAAAATAAATTGTTGAAAATGTTGGGTGTTGAGTACATATCATATCAAGTATGTCCAAATGATTGTATTATACATAGAGGAGAATATGCAGACAAAGAGATATGTCCGAAATGTGGGCATGACAGGTATGATAAATAAAAAAAGAAGGGTAAATCATGTACTAGTCCTCCTTTTAAGATATTGAGGCACATGCCTATAATCCCAAGGATTCAAAGGCTCTGTCATTATAAAGAATTAGCTATGTTGCAGGGATGGCATGCCTCACATAGAACTGAGTTGGGAGTTATGTGAATCCCAACTGATTTAATAGCCATTAAGCATATAGAGGATACATGGCCCGAAAAATTCAAGGATGAAGTACGAAGTCTACGACTCAGCATAGCCATGGATAGCATCAACCCATATTCCCTCTAGAACACCAACTATTCTATTTGGCATGTAGTAGTGATCAATAAAAATAACCCACCATGGTTGTCCATGAAGAATGAACATATTATGTTAGCTCTCATAGTCCTTGGTAGAAGACAAGTGAAGAATATGTATGTCTACTTACAACCACTATAGATGAATTGAAGGAATTATGGGATGGGATAAAAGTATACAATGTATCAAGACGCATTGCAGCAGAGAGGAGTTTTACGTTGTATGGTATATGTGTTTACACGCCACATGATTATCCAGGCTTAGGAGTTTTCTCTAGTGAATTACATGTTTAATTTATTGATTTTTTTATATACGTAACAATATTCTTTCACATATTAATTATTTAATTCGTTGTAATTGTTCTGATCTTCATGATATTATTTAACGTGCCATGCATATTAATTGTATACAATAATCTCGCAGGTCTTGTAACAGAAGGGTATTTTGGATGTAAATTTTGTGGACCTTCTCTGAAAGCTAGATGGTCCAAGGACCTACGAAAGCCAGTGTATGATTGCTATAGGGCATTCCTCCCAGAAGAACATCCTGACAGAAGAGTAGCATCCGCTTTCAATGGTAAACAAGAGAGAACCCAAAGGCCTCCAATAACGACACTAGCTGAATGGCTTAGAGCATATGAGAGAGAGAAGGAGAAGGAGTTCATAGAAATGTTCGATTCAAATTGGGAGCCTATGTTCGATGATCCATAATTATTTGACACCTATGTTGAGAAATTGCTCATTGGGATGAAAAGGAAATCTATCTTTTATAACCTCCCATATTGGGAGCATCTTAAGATTACCCACTTATTATATCCCATGCATATATTTAAAAATGTTTCATCTTCTTTATGGAGGCACATATCATCGAAACAAAGTGACATATTGGCTGTTAGGAAAGATCTTATTACTTCAAAAACTAAAAAAAAACATTGGCTAAGATGATTAGAAAGTACGGTTCTTCACTACAGTGATGCTTCATCGTGGATGACCATTTTTCGGGGTTAAAATCGCATGACCATTTGAATCTTACAAGAGTATGTATAATGTCAAAAGAAAGATTTTATTATTTGTTATATTAATAAATTTATCCCATGCAGGGATCATAAAACATAACTAATTTTGTATATTATTGCACGTGTTTATAACTGTGCAGTGTCATTATCCTTTGTTCGTGCGTGGGTGTGTGAAACATGAATTCCCTTAAGACCTAGGACGTGCCATATCTAAATTATCAGCATTTGTACGTTGGATCACGTCACAGGAGATTCATGTAGCTAGCATTCGATGGTGGCATCAAGAGATAATTGAGATTGTTTGTGTGTTTGATAAGGAACTGGATGTGGTCGATGGTCCAGCCTGCCATGATGACTACTACTCGATGCTAGTGGAGGTTGCTCATCTGGCGCGGCGTGAGGTGAACGATCATCAGATGATGCATCGCTGCTTGCGGATTGTCAATCATGTGTTGCATCTTGACCACGCCTATAACGTGCAATGGTCCTCCTCAGCCACGTAACTAAGGTCGTAGCTCCTACGACATGCCACATCAGGTTGTACATGTCACGTGGCATGCCTCTCCACATATGTAACAACCTACCATCAGCCTGTATGTCTCTCATAGTAGCGGGCCTGATGCCTGCCTCAACAATCAATGCAGTGAGTTGGTTGCCTAACTCCATCCTGTAGCTGCTATCAAGCCTCCCGCGCCTAGCAAAAGGCAATACCAACGCACTAGCAGGAGCAGGTCTCTCTGCACCAGCCTCCTGATGATCCTTGACATTTGGCATACCCTGATCGTGATCATCAAGATCCACACCTAGATCATGTGGTGGTGCTGACATGTCCTCGCCATCAAAAGACCTAATGTATGCAAAATATATACAAGTACACAACAATAATTAGACAATTTCATTACACAATTCAATAAAAACAAGTTAAAGAACATGTTAGAATAAATTTAAATAAAACAATAATATTACCTCTATCCTCTGGCAGCTCATCATCTGTGAAGAGGATGTTGGCACACCCACACCAATCCAAACCAGCATAAGGACAAGGGACCATAATGAAGGGATGCTCCTCAACACTGGCTAGCAACTCCAGTGCATCATGCGATATCCTTGCTGGAAACACAGTCTCACCCCTCTTGGGAATCATCTGTCCCCACATGTGCATCCATGCCTTGAACATCGGCCTATGAGGCCGCTGAACAAAAGTAGACCTCACCTCTGGAAACCTCTCCAAAAATAAACAAAAAATCTCTGAAGCAAAAGGGAATTTGACCCTCCCTTGTGCATGAGCACGACATCTATCTAAGGCTGTACAGAAATGCCGCAAAAAAATGGTAGACCACCTGACAAGTCGTGGCTCATGTACGAAAGAATCAACATAATATAGAAGTGATCAAGTAATGTGTTTCCCATCACTGGTGTTGTGTGAAATGGTCAAAATCAGAAGTGAGAGGCACCTCACCTTCTCACTACCAAATGCACCAATACGTAATTGACCTCCGGAGACCTGAAAATCTGAAAGAGACAGTATATTTGCGCTAATGTATCTTTGGGAGTACACCAACTGACTCCCTGTTGCATAGCCTACTAGAACCTCTGGGAACAAGGGAAAATACACCCATCTCCTCGATAGCCCTGTAATGAAATATATGTCCTCTCATTGGGTGTGTACCACTGGTTAGGACCAACCTGGAAAGCTTGTAGGTGGGCATTCCACATGCGGATAAGATGTCTCAAAAACAGACCATGGCCCTTTAGGGAAGTAGCCTCCTCATAGAACTTGAGGAGGCCTATCTACCTTAGGAGCCCCTGGGTAGTTTCTGCAATAGGGCGAGGGTACGCATCTCTCTCCCTCTCTCGTGTCTCCCACAGGCGAACCATGTTATACTGGTTTTCCTGTTGTTGTTGTTGTTCTCCCTCTTCTCTCCTTTCACGTCTTTGAATTCTTGACATATTAAATACAATTTTTTTATTAAATGAGACATGTATTTAGGAATATACATATATAAATTTTTTAGGAAAAAAACAGCCGGCGCGCCACAAAAAACAGGCATGCACCGGTACTGATGCATCTTTTTTTGTCGCGCACTGGCGGCGATGCACCTGAAAATTTTCAGTGCACTGTTGAATATGGAAGGTGTCAAGAGTGCGGTACGCTGCCTAAAATCTACACCCCGGGGCATATAGTTCAGTCAATGCACCGACCTCCTGAAGTCATTACATAGTCAACAGTGCGGTCTTTTACCAAGCCGCACCGTTGACCCTATCGAAATGCAGAATGCGGTGCACTGACAAAATTACCCACCCCGGGGCAGATATTTAAGTCAACGCACCGCATTGCCACTATTCCACATGGTCAACGGTGTGGCCGGGTAACCGATCGCACCACATTTTTTTTTAAATTTTAAAATAACACGGTGCGCCTTCAGTATTACCCATGGTAATGACTCGAGTGCACTGCACAACTATTATTTTTTTTCTTTTAAATGGTTAATTTTAAGGTAATTTTAAATTCTAATCCACTAAAAGGCTTACTTATGGAAAAACAAGAAAAATACCTATACATTTGGCCGTCGAGGAGGCATATTGGCTATAGAATTTGCAAAAGAAATTTTTCCCACCGTTTTGCAAAATTCAAGCTGGAGATTGGTGGGAAATGCACAGCAGCAGTGCATGCAATGGGTGCAATGGGAGTAGTGATGTCAGGGCGTCTTAGACAAGGATAATTTGCATCGGTGCTTGAGAGCTCTAGAGCACTGAGAAAAGTAAAAAATGTGGTTTTTTGGCTGTAATTTTTTATTTATTTAACCCTATTCCAGTGGGCGGGGTTTTATAGGCACACCGGTGCGGTTTCTTAAGACCGCACCGAGCGATTTGAGTTTTGGCGCGGGGTTTTATGACACACCGGTGCGCAATATTTGTAAAGCACTAGTGCGCTACAGTAAGAAGGCGCACCGGGCAGGTGTGTACGTGGCACATAGTGTCCAATGTGCCAATGTTTTGTGTGCACCGGTGCTTTCTCTTATTAAACGCACCGGGGCGGTTTAGGATGATAAGCGCACCAGATGAAAAACATCCGAAAAAACCTCCACCCGCCAACCTCCTTTAGTAACTTCCGCTAGAAATGTATGTCTAGGGTATTTTTATAAGGGGTTCCTAAAAAATATCTGCTAGAGGGTCTTTTCCTTGTAGTGGATGGCGGTTTTGTTTGAACAACGAAAACTATTTTCGGAGGGTGGTGAGTTCAGTAAGTGGTATCGGAGAAGGGGAGTGCGAATTAGCGGAGGCGCGACATGTAGTGGGGATGGTGGTAAGTTATACTCCCCATTTCGGACCCCCCCCCCCTTGTGGTTAAAGTTAGAAAGTTTTGGGGGGGGGGTGCGAAACAAAATAAGGACCATCAGATTTGAGCTGAGGAGTAGAGATGGAAGATAGTTGAGGGGCGTTTTAAAGGTGGGAGTGATGTGGCAAGGAGGTGGGGCCCAAACTCACATCAAAATCACAAATCGGAAGTCTTGGTTATGAGCGGCGGAAGCTGAACTTTAAGATTTGCAATGTGCGAAGTGCGATGTGCGGAGGAGTGACATAGCAAGGAGGCGGGCCCACCCGCAACGTCGCTAATCGTAGGTTTTACATATGGGGAGGAGAAGGTAAGTGCTAAGGTTTGCGTAGTGCGAAGTGCGGTGGGGGAAAATGGTGACGTAGCAAGGACGGAGATGGGGCCCGCATATCACAAAGTTTAAGGTTTGTTACGAGGAGCAGGAGTTAAGAGTTAAACTTCGCGAAGTGCAATATGCGATTGGGTCCCACCCATATCGCTAATCGCAAGTTTTTAAAGTTATCTCACATCTCAATATTTAGCATTTACTGCACATCCCAACATTTAGGATATATCACACATCGCAACATTTAAATTATCTCATCGCAAATTGAATTAATCAACCTGCGATGTCTTAATGTGTAAACGTAAAAAACGCTGATTGTGATGTGTGACAAGTGGTGAGGAAATGGGTCCTACTTGACATCGCATCGGGGGATTTATAAGGTGGCAGAATGGAATGTTGCAAGGATTTTTTGCGAAGTGCCAATGCGAAAGGCAAGGAAAGGGTCAAAAGGTTTTTGTGGTAAGGCAATGTTTATGCGGTTCATAGCATATATATATATATATATATATATATATATATATATATATATATATATATATATCAAGTGACCTAAAGTGGGGGGCGGAGCTGTGAATAAAGTGATACAGAGTAAGTTTAAATTTTTTGAAGGAAATGAAGCGATGAACTTTAGAAAATGGAAAAACGAAGGGCAGAAGAGGGTAAATGAAATGAAATGAGGGCAGAAATGAAGTTTTCCTCACCATCACACCTTATTAGCAACACTGTCCTCTTTCAACTGAACTAAAAGGCATATAGATTCCTTTGATGTTCTAGATAGTCAAGATTTCCCTTCTTTTCCTGAAAATAAATGATAGCCATGGAATAATATTTTCAATATGAAAGACCTGAGAAATAATCAGTCACCTTGTGATATTGTGAGTTACAGGAGTCTAACAGACTCTGTCCAAATAGATGAATTGTTTTTAATATTTTGGTTTTATCTAAAGTTGTTAGCAAGGGTGCAATTGTGGATAGAGTTAACAGTGTGTCTATTAGCAACTAGTTAGATAGGAAAAAACTAAGTTATATTTTAAATATTGTTATCAAATTAAGATTGTTTATCTAGGCAAAATATATTTTGTTGTGATACTCATATGGTTTCCCAAGTGGTAAAATGTTAGCCATTGCTCATTTTTTATATTTGTTATTAGTGAAGTAGTATAAATGTTTCCTAACTTGCAGAAAAAAAACATACATGACCCAAAAAAAAACCAAAATAAACTCTTTAAAAAACAAACCAGCCTAAATTCATCTTAAAACTAGATTTATAAGCATCAAAGGGGATATAATCTCTTAGGTTTATTTTTTTATCATATAATATGAGAGAATTAATATATGACATGGTATTAAATGATTAAAAAAAATTATGCTTTAAGAAAATTGATTTCTCAAATGTAAGATGCTTGATATATTCAAATTTAAGATAGATCTACATTAGCACAAAATTATATATATATATATAAGAAAAAGAAAAAGAAAAAGAATCTAGATAAAAATATTCCTTACAATGGTTTAGAGAATGATATTTCTAACCTAAGGAATGAAGGTAATATCCTTTTAATGGGTGACTTTAATGCTCGAACTTCAAGCAACCAAGCTATTCTTCAAAGCAATCATTCCAACCCCAATCCTCTTTGGTTAAACGAAGACCTTACTCTATCTAGCCGGTACAAAGGGAGCTCTGAAGACCTCGGGGATAATTTGTTTGGGTCGAAGCTAGTCTAGCTCTGTAGTACTCAGGATCTCATAATTTGCAATGGTCTAAAGAAGTGGCCCAGTTCTAGCCAGATGACCTACATCCATGGGCTTGGTAGCAGCGTGGTAGACTCTATTATTTCCGATCTCTTTTTATACAACGAAATAATAAATTTTGACATCTTAGACGACCACGAGCTTCACTCTGATCATAGGCCTTTACTTATAACTCTCAATTTTGTCATGCATATAGATCCCATAAAAGATAATCCTTATAGCCAAAAGAACTTAATATTTGATAGAAATAAAAGCGATCTCTTTGTAAATGAATTAAAAACTAATTTGCTTCCTTTATCTAGTATAGACAACATAGATGGCCTCTATCATAATTTTACTACAACCCTCTCATATTCTATTAACAAGTTCTCAATTGAAGTTTCAAGTAATAAAAGAAATAGCAAAACCAACCAATGGTATGACAAAGATTGTAAAAGTGTGAGGAGAGAAATTAAGGAAGCTGTTGATGAATCTCTTAAAATTGACAAGATAAAATCTACAAAGCCCTAACTAAAAGGAAAAAAAGGCAATATATTCATAAAAGACAAGAGAATCTCTTACACCTCTCTAAGGTGGCTCCTAAGAAATTCTGGAGGCATATTCTAACTAGGAAAACTAAAGATAATAATAAAATTGCTTTACACAAATGGAATTCCTATCTTAAAAAGTTTTATGAATCTCTAAATGTCAGGGATAAATTTGAAACCCTGCTCACAATGAAAGAAGTTTTCTCATTAGAAGACATTGATTTTGGGGATAAATGCCTAGCAAATGGGAAAGCTAAAGACATTGAAGGTTACCAGGCAAAAATCTTAAAAATTGGAGGTCCTATCCTCATCCCCCACATCCACAAGCTTTTCAATCAAGCGGTAAAGAAATGGTTCCCTAAACCATGGACTCAGAGCCTCATTATCCCTATTTTTAAAAGTGGGGATACAAATAACCCCTCTAATTATTAGACAATTATGATCAGCCCACTCTTAGCCAAGTTATATGGTATTATTTTGGAAAAGAAGTTGAGCATATGGCTTGAAAGTGAAGGTAAGCGGGCTAAAGGCCAAGCAGGTTTTAGAAGGCAACACTGAACAATGGACCACCTCGTTACACTTAGGATCATTGTGGAGGAAGGCTGCAATGATAAATCCAATCTCTTATGTTGCTTTGTGGACTTTAGAAAGGCTTTCGATACGGTTCCTAAAAACAACCCATGGAATATATTAGAAGAGCTAAATGTTCCTTTCGAGCTAAGAGCGACAGCTATAAGGTTATATGAGAATTTAATTGCCAAGTTAAAGAGAAATGAGGGGTGGTCGAAAGATATTAAGTGTAATATCAGAGTTAAACAAGGTTGTCCCCTCTCCCCTACCCTATTTGGCATTTACATCGACAAGCTAGAAGGTTGTTTAGAGGAAGCAAGACGTGCTGGCATGATATTAGTTGGGATAGTCATCATCCTTCTTCTCTATGCTGATGATATTGTTCTTCTCTTAAGGTGCCCATCTGATCTTGATAAGCAACTTAGACTTCTTAAGGATTTTTGCTCTACCATGGGTATGACTGTTAACAATGACAAAACAAAAGTTATGATTATCAAATCCAAGAAGGACACTTAGCTAATTTTATGTATGAAAATAATAACTTGGAGGAAGTATCTTCTTACAAGTACTTAGGAATTGATATTCATCACAAGCTCAAATGGAACTATAGCATTGAGAAAAGGATTAATGGGGGGTGGAAAGCTTATTTTGGTCTTGAAAATAATTGTAAAACGACAAACCTCATAATGTGGGATAGAAAGAAGTTCCTGTTTGAAACTTTAGTCACTCTTGTTATCTTATATGGATGTTAGGTTTGGGGTTGCAGCATCTCTAGAGAATCTTGGAGAAATATTGATCAAATCCAGAAGCGTTTTATAATGTATAACCTCAAAATTAAAAGCAATACACCCTATCCTATTCTCCTTATAGAAGTGGGTCTTTTCCCTATCGAGAGCATATCTATGACTAGGATTTTGTTGTACAAGCACAAGCTCAATAGCATAGGAGACCATAGACTTCCTGAGCTAGCTTTAAATTATAACCAAAACCACGTAAGGCTCAAGCGAGGTTGGTATAAAGACACCAGGGCCTGGTTAAACCATTGGGAGATCAATGAGAATGTTTCTTTACAAAACATTAATAAGTTCAAAGAAAAAATGTGGTGTGAGAAAGATCTAGCAGCTAAAAAAAAAATAAGATATTATCAGGAGGTCATCAACCCCACCCTAGACGATCAAAATTATCTCTCTGTTTTAACTAGCTCAAAGAAGAAAATTAATATAGCCAAGATTAGAATGAACTCTCATGAGCTCCATAGTGAAATAGGTCGTTGGACAGTTCCTAAAACACCATGGATGGAAAGGATCTGCCATCTCTGTGAGAATATGAACATCGAGGATGAAAATCATTTCCTCTTAGAGTTCCTAGCGTATAACCACATTAGATCTCAATTTCATAATCTTTGTTGCAATACTGACCTTCCTAGCCTGTTCAAATGTCAAAATTATAGTGAGCTCGGGAGGCTTCTCTCCAAGCTTTTTGAGCATAGGAATAAAATCTTAAATCAAACTAAATAATTCGCTTTAGGTCTAATAGACCAAATATTGGTCTCAGTGGACATTAACCATCATCATCATCATCATCATCATATATATATATATGTGTGTGTGTGTGTGTGTGTGTAGAGAGAGAGAGAGAGAGAGAGAGAGAGATTTAATATTTACATTGACAAGCTTGAGGAATGGTTAGAAGGTGCTAGTTGTGAAGGACCCAAGCTCGATGGTATAGTTATTACTCTTCTCCTTTATGCTGATAATATCATTCTTCTTGCCAGGAGTCCCGACAATCTCAATAAGCAACTTAAAGCCCTCCATGATTATTGTTCCGAGATGGGTATGACTGTTAATACTGACAAGGCTAAAGTTATGATTATTAAATACAAAAAGATCGCCTATGATAATTTCATTTATGATCACAATTACTTAGAGAATGTTTCTTCTTTACGTATTGACATCCACCATTGGCTCAACTAGAACTATAACATTGAGAAAAGGTTTATAGGAGGTTGGAAAGGTTACTATGAACTTGAAAACAATTGTAAAACGACTGATCTTTGGGTTTGGAGTAAAAAAAAGTTCCTCTTCGAGACTCTCGTCACCCTTGTTATTTTATATGGATGTGAGGTGTGGGGCTGCAGTCTATCTAAAGATTCATGGAGAAAGATTGAAATGATCCAAAAACAATTCATAACCTACAACTTCAAGATTAAAGATAATACTCCTTACCCTATTCTCTTGATTGAAGCCAGCCTTCCCCCCATTGAATGTACGACTATATTTACGTGTTTGATGTATAAGAAGAAGTTGTACAACATGGAAGCCAAGAGACTCCCAAAAATTGCTTCTAACTCTAGTCAAAACTACCTTCGACTCAAGCGAGGGTGGCAGAAGGATGCCAAGTCCTAGCTCGATCATTGGGAGATAAAGGAGGAGATCATCTTGGGGAATAAGGATAATATTTAAAACAACATTACTTCCAAATTTAAGGATAAGTTGTGGAGTGATAAGGAGATAGAGGGGAAAATAAAGTTAAGATACTATAAGGAGGTAATCAACCCCACGCTTGCTAACCATAATTACCTTTCTGTCTTAACCAATGCTAAGAAGAGAATGAATATTGCAAGGATTAGAACTAATTCTCGTGAACTCCAGAGTGAAATTGGACGTTGGTATATTCCCAAGATACCTTGGGACGAGAGAATATGCCTCGTCTATGATACTAAGAGAATCAAAGATGAAAAACACTTTCTCTTGGATTGCCCGACCTTTACTCACATCCACTCTCATTTCCAAAACATTTCCACTACCAACCTCCTTCACTTGTTTAGACAACAAAATTATAGTGACCTCATAATGCTTCTTTCCCTCCTTTTTGATCACATATTTTTTTTTCAAAATAATCCCAATTAACTACTTCTTTCTTAAGCTCTGATAGACCATATCGATCTTAGTAGACGTTAATCATCATCATCATCATCATCACCATTAATAGTGTAAGTCACTAGAAAATCTTATCTTTTCTTTTATTAAAATTTTTTACTTAAATTATTAAAAACTATAACTTAACTTAAATGATAAAATTTTTAGCCCACGGGGCTTTGGTTCGACGGTGAAGGGTGCATTGTTAAGGCACTCCATGTGATAAGTCACTGGTTCCAATCCCCCTGTAGATACTGACTTTAAAAAAAAAAAAAAAAGTGATAAAATTTTTGTTATTGACTATTATAATTTATTTTAAAACAATCCAAATTTTGAAAAAATAAATAAATCAAAACAAAACTTCTTTACTTATTAATTCACTTTTTAATTAAAACATACACATCATTTAAAAAATAAAAATATTAAAATTTTTAATTACAACACATTATTTATTTATAATAATAATAATATTATTATATATAATGTTTAATTTTGTAATAATAATAATTTTGTCCTTTTTCGTAATGTTTCGTATGGACGATGACACAGAGTTGTTTAGATGAAATCCTCTTTGACTAATAACCTTTAGATATTATTTTAATAAAAGCTATTTATAATAGTGTCCCAATAACATTAAAATAATATTTAATCAAATTTTGATTTTAAATATTTCTAAATAATCCTACATTCAAAGAGCACCGATTTGCACTCACCAACCAATTTTAATCATTTGTCGATTAAAAAATTGTACACGAAGAGCCTAACGTGCCGGCATCGTTTTATTCTTTCTTGACTTGACACTTAGAATACGAGTTTATTCCTATGGTCAATTTTCTTATCATCTTAACTTCTTGAACATGTGACCATGATTTAATAAATTAATAAGTTAATCCATCACATAGCTTTCAAAGGCAAATTAGGATTTGAATTAAGCATGGTATGGATATTTGGTTGGTTGGATGGATAGGAGTGCACTACAAGTTTAAATGAATGAGATTCTATCTAAGTTTATGTTTTCAAGTTTAAATGAATGAGATTCTATCAAAGTTTATGTTTTCATTTGTTGTTTTAGTTATGTAAGTTTCGTTGGTTAATCTCAATGGTTATGTGTTTTGAGTAGAAATTCTTGGGTTGATTTTTAGAGATGTAGGTTTTATTTGATCATCTAATTATTGATAATTTCACTTCCACTTTTCTTTTAATTTATGATTTATATTTAAATTTAAGTTATGTGATTTATTTTTAATTAATATATGTAATTATGAAAAAATAGTTAAATAATATAGTAGAAACTTTCTCAATTTCTTATTTGAATGGTTTTAATTTACTTATATATTTGAATTTTTTATTTTTTTCTAGTGGGAGAATGTCATAAGAAGGGCATTGTGTGACAATTAAAAGTAGAAAAAATAAGGTCATCTTGGAATAAGTGGACCCAATATTTAGGGGTTATAACTTAGTACTTTTACTGAGGAGTTTCAAGACACGATGACCAAGTTGAGACACCCATAGAAAAGAGTAAGCACGGGCATCGTCTACGTTCTTTGGAACTTCATCCTCGGAGAATTCAAAGGGAGACGGGGCAAAGACCGTTGGGATAGAAGAGCTGGGATGGTGTGGTAGTGGGGTTGGTGGTCATGTGTCGGTGCATTGTCGTGGTGGAAAACCCCAAACTATTATAATGTGGAGATGTGGCTACACTGTGCATCAGAGGACCAGGTGGGGTGTTAATTTGAGTTAACCATGGTATGTTCTATGCTTAGAGCAGTTTACTTCAATCTTTCTTCTTATTAGCTCAATTCAATTTCAAATCAACAATCACATAATCATTGAAAGTAAATGCTGATAGAACATAAAATAAATTGACAGAAGACAAGGCAATACAAGAGACAAGAATTTGTAATTCTTCTTATTCAACACAGAGAGAAAAAATGATTTTACAGCAGTCAAAAGGATGCCCTAGCCAGCAAAGAATTTGCTCGTCAAACCAACCCTTCAACCTCCAATCAGGTTTAGTCAAACACTTAAAAATTCGGCCTTCCTTCAATGTCACACAACCCAAAATCAGCTCACAAAACGGTCAACACAGATGTCAAAATTATGTGATCAAACTAGTCAACATTGCGGTCAATGTTGCAATTAATGTTGCGGTCAAAGATCAATGTTTGACCTCGATTTATGTGCCTTCAAATGCAAGCTTCCAAGATCAGATTTTCTGAACTAAAACCGCAGTCAAACGATGTGGGTTGAACCAAAGTCAACGATGGTCAACGCTGTCCAAATTTTCCCTAAACTAATCTGGAATCTTCAACTTCCTGTTTTCACATGTGTGGAGGAGAGAGAAGCCTCTAAGGTTGTACGAACCAATCAGATCAAAGAGAGATGTGTGATATGAGTGAATGATTAAATGAGCATCATGTCTCTCCTTTTTATATCCATGACTGTGGGTGTGTAGCACATCTTTGGGGCTTGTGAACCTATATTACAATTCTGGATGACCTTGACAATTTGCACATGTGTAAAAAATAAATTCAAAATACAACTTTTGCTCATCCAAACAAGATGATCTTTAGATCAATATTGCACCTCTCTGAAAGAGGAATCCAAAAAAAATCATCTCCATCATATGAGCAATGCAACATGGAGTTTGGCCCTAGTTTCCAAATTTAACACTCCCTCTCAACTAGGGAGAACTCCATCTGTCAACCTGTGCAATCCTGTCATCCAGTACCATCATGTACTATCATCATCATCATGAAATCATGTGTCATCTTGTTGTCTCTGCTCTGCTACAGAGGAATCATAAGAAAAATATCATCTAGAGTGAGTCACAAAGAATTTTCCACTCTCCACTGACCCGAAGTCAGTTTAGAGGTAAAAACCTCATCCAGATATACAGACCCGAAGTCAGTTTAGAGGTGAGAACCTCATTAGACTTGATCCCAGATCAAGTTGCTGGACACATCCAATCCTAGACATAGAGAGTATGACAATACCCAATGCATCCATCGGTAATGCTACTGGTCTCTATCCTCATTTCCCAACTCATTGGCCAGATGAGAGGTACTTCCCATGAGTCCCAAACTACATGGGTAGGATGTATGCGGGGCATAGATCAAAGAGAGGGTGAACCAACTCAATATCATAAAGGTGGGGAAAGAGAACAACAACAAGGTAAGGCGAACCTAGCCTTGTGGTTGCTTATAGCTCCAAGTAACTATCCCCAAGTCCCCTGGAGCTCCTAGAGCTCATAGTCCAACTCAAGCGGGACCCTCAAAATAGGGTTTTTCCATGATACCAAGATTCTCACGGAAGGTTAAGAATTTGACCTTCCCCAGGGGCTTCATGAGAATATATGTGACCTGCCCATCAGTCCCAATGTGATGGAGCCTTATGACGCCTTGTTGTACCATGTCCCGGACAAAGTGGTAGCTAATATCAATATACTTGGATCGGTCATGGAACACAGGATTCTCCGAAAGATGAATCCTACTTTGGTTATCACAAAGTATCACAGTGGTATCCACCACATGGCCAAATAGCTCACTGAAGAGCTTTCTCAACCAAAAAAATTCACAATAGGCCATACTTTTTGCAATGTATTCGGCCTCAGCAGTGCTCAAAACAACCGATTTATGCTTCTTGCTCATCCAAGATATCGAAGAAAAACCTAGAGTGAAGGACCATCCAGATGTGCTCTTACCATCCACCACATTGCCTACCCAATCGGCATCACTATATCCATGGAGCCTCATACTCCTGACAATGTATCTAAGCCCATGGTTTATTGTGCCCCGAAGATATCCCAAGATATTCTTGGCACCAATCCAGTGAATGTGATGAGGCTCGACCATGTATTGACTCAATGTGTTCACTACAAAACATATGTCCGGACGTGAGTTCACTAAGAACATCAAGGCCCCCACGAGTTGATGATACTCGGTGGGATTTCCCAACTCGGGCCCAGTAGCACTTCCACACAACTTCTTAAAGTTGTGTTCCATAAAAGTAGTCACGGACTTGCAGTCCACCATCCCAAATCTCTCCAGCAGCTTCACAAAATATTTTCCTTGAGAAAGGAAAATATCACCTAGCTTTTGCCAGACCTCCAAGCCTAGGAAATAGTGCATCAGTCCTAGGTCCTTCATTTCTAAATCGGAAGCTATCTCCCTCTTACATTGATGAATGAGAGGATCAACACCTGTCGAGAAGAGATTGTCCACATAGAGAACCAGAATGAGAGGCTTGTCATATTCAACCTTAAAATAAAGGTTTGTATCAACATCACTTCGAGTGAAGCCCAACTTCATCAAGTAGTTATCGATCCTCTCATACCAAGTCCCGGGGGCTTGCTTCAACCCATAGAGGGATTTCTTCAACCTGCATACATATGTGTCTCTATCTTAGACTTTGAACCCGAGAGGTTGTTCCACATAGACCTCTTCCTTGATTGAACCATGTAAAAAGGAAGTCTTCACATCCATCTGATGGAGACTCCATCCTTGCGTTACAACAAGGGTAATGATCGATCAAATAGTGGTGTAGTGGGTAACAGGTGCAAATATTTCTAATCTATGCCTTCCTTCTACAAGAAGCCTCGAGCAACAAATATTGCCTTGAAATTTTCAACACTTCCATCGGCTCCATGCTTGATCTTGTAGAGCCATTTCGAGGTGACAACAAATTTGTCCTTCGGTATAGGGACCACATCCCAAACATCATTCTTCATGATAGACTCATATTCCTCGTGCATAGCATCCTTCCAAACTTGATGCTTCACGACATCTTCAAATGTTCTAGGCTCAGATTGTACAATAGTACTCATGGCTGCTAGGTACCCTTGGTACCTATTCGACTTCTTGCTTTCACGAAATGTTCCCCTTGGATAAATATGTCCCTCAGCATCTTCAAGAGTGCCTCTAAGACATGAGGGTCTTATTTTACTTGAAGTAGGTGGATCTATAGGATCCATCGGTCCTTCAACTTCGGGCATCGGTTCATCCTTCGGTTCTTCCTACCTTCCAGCTTCTTCTTCTTTGTCTTCCTTTGAGATAAGAAGATCCCTGACTTTCCTGAGGGCATCATCTTTGTCAAAGGTGACATCATGGCATATCTCCACTTCTCTTTGACCATACACATAGATGCTATATGCTTTCGAGGTTTCACTATAGCCCACAAACGTTCCCTTCTTCCTAAAAGCATCCAACTTGCTTTTCTTTTCTTTCTGCATATGAAAATAAAAGGGACTTCCAAAAACTCTAAAATGAGAGATATCGGGCTTCTACCTAGAGAAGAATTATTCAGGAGTTTTGGAGTCCAATGCGTAATGTGGTTTGAACATACACAACGGTGTTGGTAGCTTCTTCCCATAGGAACTTCGGAAGACCTTGGTCATAAATCATGGCACGAGCAACTTCCAAAATGGTTCTATTCTTCCTTTCAGCAACACCATTTTGTTCTGGAGTATACACAGCGATTGTCTCCATCTTAATGCTAGCTTCCCTGCAATAGCCATTGAATTCATTCGACTCATACTCGGTTCCATTATCGGTCCTCACAATTTTGATCTTCTTCCCTGTTTGATTTTCAACCAAGGCCTTGAAGGTACAAAACAACTTGAATGCTTCGTCCTTCTTCTTCAAAAAATATATCCAAGTCTTGCGGGAGAAGTCATCTATAAAAGTGATATAATATAACCATTCTCTAAGGATGTTACGTGCAACATATCAGATAGATCAGAATGTATCAATTGCAAAATATCAGATGTCTTTATGACACTTGAGGGGAATGGTCCCCTTGTATGCTTTCCTTTGGCACAACCTGACATACACCTTCATGATCATCTTTGAAATCAAGCATTATTGTCACCATATTCCTTGCTTTAGGAGGGGATTTGTAATGAAGGTGTGCAAACCTCCAATGCCATAGCTCGGATTGAAGAGTTGTGTCACATGTCATAGCCCCTAGCGGACTTCCTCCAACCTGATAGAGTGTGTCACCTAAAATCAAGAGTGAACACTTATTTGAAGTTCCTCTTCCAAGTGTGTACCTTACCATCGATGAAAGCCACCTTGAATCCTTTGTCTTCCATTTTTGAGATGGAAACTAGATTATTCTTCAAGTTAGGTATGTACAACACATCTTGCAAATGAAGGACTTGACCAAGAGTCATAGTGCCTATCCCTTTCACGGGATAGGTGGCATTGTCTCCAAGGATAATATCCAAAGTAATATTAATATCCTTTTCAATCAAATCATAGAGGGCCTCCTTATATCCAGTGAAGTGCCTTGCGGCACCACTATCAATCAACCAATTGTCTAGGGTGTTAGAAGGAGATGCAATAGAGAGGGAAAATATAAGAATATATTCAATTTTCTTATCAACAACATTATATTCATCGTACCTGGAATTTCTTGAACTCTTCAAAGGTTGACCATTTCCATTCCCATTTCGATCAGAGGGAGTCTTTCTTTTTCCTTTGAACCTGTTGTTCCTTTGATACACATTCCCCCTGAAGTTGTTGTTGTTGTCATTTTCATCATCTCCAGGAGAGTCCCTTCTATTAGGGCACTCTCTTGCATAGTGACCAAACTTGTTACAATTGTAACATCTTCATTTTATTCCTTTGGGACCCACTCTTCTATGGTTTTCATTTATCGGACCAGCATTGTTCCTCTTATTTGCATGAGCGGTGAAGGCAATAGGGTCACTTCCATTCCCAGTATACGGATGGTCTCTCTCCATCATCCTTGTCTCCTCTTGAGTGCATCTCGTCAATAATTCATCAAAATCAGGAATTATATTATTATTGAGAATAGTAGTATTGGATACATACCATGCCCGGGGAAGTCCTCCAAGAGCAATGAGAGTGAGCTCTCGGTCATCTATGGCCTCTCCAATAACTAAGAGAACATTCTTGATTTCGGTGATCCTCATGAAGTAGGATCGGATGTAATCTCCCTTATCCATCTTGTTGTTCTTCAAAAGGATAATTTTATTAGCATTTCTTGCCCTGAACATGCTAACCAACTTATCATACATCTCCTTAGATGCGCCCAGTTCAAAGATATAAGCAACGAAGTGCTTATATAGAATCCCTCATGATCTTCTTCGCCTTGACTTCCCCTTCCTTGTACTTTGTCTTAGTGGAAGCAGGTGCATTTGATGGAGGCTCAATGATCTTTCCCTACACATAATCCATGACATCTTGTTCTTCTAATGTTAGATCCAAGGACTTTTCCAAGCATGATAATCAGACTTATTAGTCAGCTTATCACAAGATTTGAAACCCTTATATGATGAGGAGTTCATTGATCTTGGTCCTTGATTATTCAACTTCTTTGCTTATTTTTTTCACTCTTTCTTGGGCTTTGTATTCACCTTAGCTTTGAAACCATGTTAATTTTAGTTAACCATGGTCTGTTTTATGCTTAGAGAAGTTTACTTCAATCCTTCTTCTTATTACCCCAATTCAATTTCAGATTAACAATCACATAATCATTGAAAGTAAATGTTGATATAACATAAAATAAATCGACAGAAGACAAGCCAATACAGGAGACAAGAATTTGTAATTCTTCTTATTCAGTAGGGAAAGAGAAAAAAGTATTTTACAACAGTCAACAGGATGCCCTAGCTAGCAAGGAATTTGCTGGTCAAACCAATGCTTTAACCTCCAATTAGGTTCAGTAAAACACTTAAAAATTCGACCTTCCTTCAGTGTCACACACAACCAAAAATAATCTCACAAAATAGTCAATGCAGAAGTCAAAATTCCGTGGTCAAACCAGTGAATGTTTCAATTAAAGCTGCGGTCAAAGGTCAACGTTTCACCTCGATTTATGTGCCTTCAAATGTGACCTTCCAAGTTCAGATTTTCTGAGCTAAAACTGTAGTTAAACGATGTGGGTTGACCCAAAGTCAACGTTGGTCAACATTGTCTAGATTTTCCCTAAACTAGTCCGAAATCTTCTGCTTCCTGTTTTCACACGTGTGGAGGAGAGAGAAGTCTCTAAGGCTATACAAAGTTACAAACCAGTTAGATGAGAGAGAGATGTGTGAGATGAGAGAATGATGAAATGAGCATTATGTCTCTCCTTTTTATATCCATGAATGTGGGTGTGTGACACATATTTTGGGGTTTGTGAGCCTACATTACAATTATGGCCGACCTTGACAATTTGCACGTGTGGAAAATAAATTCAAAATACAAGTTCTACTCATCCAAACAAGATGATATTTAGATCAATCTTCCACCTCTCTGAAAGAGGAATACAAAAACATATAATCTCCATCATATGAGCAGTGCAACATGGATTTTGGCCCTAGTTTCCAAATTTAACATGGGGACCCAGGGAAGTACACATCACCCCGACATTATTTCCCGACAGTATTCCGCGAAGTTGGGTACCAAAGTTCTGGGATTTTATCTTCGGGCGGACGTGGTGTAGTGGTTCAATACTTATGCCGTGTCAGAATAGGTGGAAGGTGTTGTGTCATATGTCCATCCCACCCCGAAGGTTGAATGGAGGATAGGCCATCTCAATAGAATTTTATCTGCCGAAGAGGTTTGGCCAGGGTGATGTGGAGTTGAGCGTGTCGTTGAGAATTAGGTATTGGGCCACGTTTGTGGTGGGGTTTGCGAGGTCCCATGCAATTATGAAAGTTTGTAATGTGAAAGAGCTGCTAAGAGGCTTCCCAAGAAATTCCCAAGAGTTAGATCTCTAGGATGAGGTGGCAAGGAGAGGGGACCGCACTATGCGCTATGCCCATAATACATGTGTATTATGTAATAGGGCTTGCTAAAGAGGCTTAATGAGTATGATCAGGTCAACAACTATAGTAATACTTCCATGTGGCAGAGAGGATGACTGGGATTTCCATGTGGGTGCCACGCGACAAGTTGGTGAGGTGGCACTAAATAAATGACTAATATTTGGGTGGCCATATATTTTGATCCAAGAGTCGGATCGAGAGAAAATTTATATCGTTGGAAAGGTCTTGATGAGAAGAACACAACGATGTTCTTTATTTTATGTTTTAAGGAAGATGATAAAGAAAGTGGATAATTTAGACCCCATTTCCATAACGAGACATTGGAGGTCAGGTTAGTTTAGTAACTACCTCCTTTTAACCTTAGTTATGACTGTGGTTCATAGGGGGTATGTTACACAATTGTTTAAAAAATTTCAAGAATTTGAGACAAAGGGAATTGTCTATGCATGAATACACCAAATGATTTGTGTAGAACTAGTTGCAAATAAGTACTGATATGGAAGAAAATAACGATTAGGTAGTTGTGCGATAGATTAATAGGTTGGGTTCTCAAATTTAGGATAAGATAACCTCAGTAAAAGTTTACTTTGTGAATGATTTTTTTCAATAAGCTTGGAAGGTTGAGAAAACGTTAAACAATGGTAAGGGTACGATGGATGGTAAAATAGTAATAATCACTCTATGTCGATTTGTGTATCTTGGGAGGTACTCCACAACCCTAGGTGTTGGGTTTGTGAGAAGTTTGACCCACATGGACCTTGTGGGAAAGTGTACCCAAGCGATGGGTTTTGCACCCAAAGTTGTGGGTGCAAAACCAAGTGGAATTTTCGATGTTTTGATCATTGAGGGCATGTGGGGCACCCTTAGAGGGATAAGGGGCACCTAAGGCATAAATGTTGTGGTGTTGGATGAAGGAAAACAATATTATGTCTTATGTTTTATGGAGTTTAAACATTTGTTTAAGTCGACTTGGCATAAATGGTGTGACCCTAGGTTGCTAGTGAAACCCACCTAGAACTCTATAAAAAGGAGGCAATTAGATCTCATTCAACACACCATCCAAGTGCACTTCATTAAATAATAAGCTAATCTGAGGTAGCTGTGGCCTAAAGAAGCCCTAGCTAATTTGGAAAGAAGGTGAATCTGAGATCTTTTCTTATGTTTTGATTTGGGACGTGGAGGCATATGTTGGCCACATTTGCAAGGTCAAATATGGGCTAATTTTGGTGTATATATTCCTGTGATTCTGACGCATAAGTGTGGTTCTTAGAAGAGGGTCAAGACCCTAGTAGATTTGTTTAGAGAAGTCCCCGAGGCCTGATTTAGAGGGCGGAAAGGTCTGAACCACAGTTGGAGCAAGGTTGTATTGTTTGAGGAACCAACACAGATATTTGAGGGGGGTTTGTAATTGTTTTGAGGAGTTGTACAATCCGTGATTAGGGTTGGTTTGTGTGTGCTACTGATCAGATTTGGATCAGGACCTAAGGATTAGCTCAAAATTTAAATTTACATGATTGGGTTGAAACTAGGATGGTTGCGTAGATCTCGTCTTCCTGAATCCGACGTTGTAAATGGTTCGAAAAACTGATATCGTATGAGGAAGATATTGCATTCTGATCAAAATGGAAAACATGTAAAAAATGGGCAGAACAGGTACATGGATGATGTGGCAGCCCATTATCTTAGAGAAATTCCTCCAGCAACAGCCAATGAAATCGCGCCAAGTGGTAGCTTCAGATTAGCCAGTTTAGTCTTATATGTGGGTAAGATTCCTAATATTTCTAAGGTGGAATTGTATTTTTTTTAATTATTTAAATATAATTTAATATTAAATATATATATCTATATATATTATAAGATATAATATATTATATGTTTTTAAAACATAATATATATATTATTTACAAACAATATTATATTATAATTAAATTACAAAATCTGTTTCCGTTGAGTTCCACATAAGCCAAATTCGATGCATATAACAATGACAAGGTTATAACAATAAATGGCAAGGCCGTTTGTTAAATAGTTCATGTATATTTCAAAGAGGTGTTATATTAATATGGTAAAATGTATGGGGAAGGGTCGGGTTTTGAACCCGAGACCTCTGCCAAAGAACCTAAGTCTTTTGCCAATACACCATCTAAGGAACTTGAAAAAAATTCTGCGAACACTTAATTATAACCTTGGGGAGTTGGACCAACGGAGCGCGGAGGGGCCAGCCACGCGCAAAGTTGTTTTTGGTCATAACTCACTCATTTTTTTTACCATTCTGAGAGTGTGAGTTATATTCTTCCTTTCAGCAACACCATTTTGTTCTAGAGTATACATAGTGGTGGTCTCCCTCTTAATGCTAGCTTCCCTGCAATAGCCATTGAATTCATTCGACTCATACTCGGTTCCATTATCGGTCCTCACAATTTTGATCTTCTTCCTTGTTTGATTTTCAACCAAGGCCTTGAAAGTACAAAACAACTTGAATGCTTCGTCCTTCTTCTTCAAAAAATATATCCAAGTCTTGCGGGAGAAGTCATCTATAAAAGTGATATAATATAACCATTCTGCAAGGATGTTATGTGCAACATACCAGATAGATCATAATGTATCAATTGAAAAATATCAGATGTATTTATGATACTTGAGGGGAATGGTCCCCTTGTATTCTTTCCTTCGGAATAACCTGACATACACCTTCATGATCATATTTTAAATTGGGCATTATTGTCACCATATTCCTTTCTTTGGGAAAGGATTTGTAATGAAGGTGTGAAAACCTCCGATGCCATAGCTCGGATTGAAGAGTTGTGTCACATGTCATGGCCCCTAGAGGACTTCCTCCAACCTGATAGAGTGTGTCAACCCTAAAATCAAGAGTGAACGCTTATTTGAAGTTCCTCTTCCAAATGCATACCTTACCATCGATGAATGCCACCTTGAATCCTTTGTCTTCCATTGTTGAGATGGAAAATAGATTATTCTTCAAGTTAGGTACGTAAACACATCTTGCAAACGAAGGACTTGACCTTGATTTAGATGAAGAGTCACAGTGCCTATCCCTTTCATGGGATAGGTGGAATTGTCTCCAAGGATAATATGCAAATTAATATTAATATCCTTTTCAATCAAATCAGAGAGGGCCTCCTTATATCTAGTGAAGTGCCTTGAGGCACCACTATCAATCAACCAATTTTCTAGGGTGTTAGAAGGAGATGCAGCAGAGAGGGCATATATAAGAATATATTCAATTTTCTTATCAACAACATTAGATTCATTGCACTTGGAATTTCTTCACCTCTTCAAAGGTTTACCATTTCCATTCCCATTTCGATCAGAGGGAGTCTTCCTTTTTCCTTTGAACCTGTTGTTCCTTTGATTCCCATTCCCCCTGAAGTTGTCATTGTTATCATCTCCGGGAGAGTCCCTTCTATTAGGGCACTCTATTGCATAGTGACCAAACTTGTTACAATTGTAACATCTTCCTTTTCTTCCTTTGGGACCCACTCTTCCATGGTTTTGATTTCTCAGACCAACATTGTTCCTCTTCTTTGCATGAGCGGTGAAGGCAGTAGGGTCACTTCCATTCCCATTAGAGGGATGGTCTCTCTCCATCATCCTTGTCTCCTCTTGAGTGCATCTCATCAATAATTCATCAAAATCAGGAATTATATTATTATTGAGAATAGTAGTATTGGATACATACCATGCCCGAGGAAGTCCTCCAAGGGAAATGAGAGTGAGCTCTCGGTCATTTATGGCCTCTCCAATAGCTAAGAGAACATTCTTGATTTCGGTGATCCTCATGAAGTAGGATTGGATGGAATCTCCCTTGTCCATCTTGTTGTTCTTCAAATTGTTCTTCAAAAAGAGAATTTTATTAGCATTGCTTGCCCTGAACATGCTAACCAACTTATCATACATCTCCTTAGATGTGCCCAGCTTGGAGATATAAGCAACCAAGTGCTTATATAGAATCCCTAATGATCTTCTTCGCCTTGACTTCCCCTTCCTTGTACTTTGTCTTAGTGGAAGCAGGTGCATTTGATGGAGGCTCAATGATCTTTCCCTACACATAATCCATGACATCTTGCTCTTCTAATGTCAGATCCAAGGACATTTTC
Source organism: Pinus albicaulis (assembly GCA_034641835.2). Classification (NCBI taxonomy): domain Eukaryota; kingdom Viridiplantae; phylum Streptophyta; class Pinopsida; order Pinales; family Pinaceae; genus Pinus; species Pinus albicaulis. The sequence goes on along the minus strand of CM076580.1, from coordinate 1,732,424,026 downwards.
CAAGCATGATAATCAGACTTATCAGTGAACTTATCATAAGATTTGAAACCCTTATATGATGAGGAGGCCACTGATCCCGGTCCTTGATTATACAACTTCTTCAATTATTTCTTTTCACTCTTTCTTGGGCTTTGTATTCACCTTATCTTTGAAACCATGTTAATTTTAGTTAACCATGGTATGTTTTATGCTTAGAGCAGTTTACTTCAATCCTTCTTCTTATTATCCGATTTAATTTCAGATTAGAAATCACATGATCATTGAAAGTAACTGTTGATAGAACATAAAATAAATCGACAGAAGACAAGCCAATAAAGGAGAGACAGGAATTTGTAATTCTTCTTATTCAACACAGAGAGAGAAAAAAATATTTTACAACAGTCAATAGGATGCCCTAGCTAGAAAGGACTTTGCTGGTCAAACCAATGCTTTAACCTCCAATCAGATTCAGTCAAACACTTACAAATTCAACCTTCCTTCAGTGTCACACACAGCCCAAAATCAGCCCACAAAATAGTCAAAGCAGAAGTCAAAATTCTGTGGTCAAACCAGTGAATGTTGCAATTAAAGCTGCGGTCAAAGGTCAACGTTTTACCTTGATTTATGTGCCTTCAAATGCGGCCTTCCAAGATCATATTTTCTGAGCTAAAACTGCAGTTAAACGATGTGGGTTGACCCAAAGTCAACATTGGTCAACATTGTCTAAATTTGTCCTAAACTAGTCCGAAATCTTCTGCTTCTTGTTTTCACATGCGTGGAGGAGAGAGAAGTCTCTAAGGCTATACAAAATTACAAACCAATTAGATGAGAGAGAAATGTGTGAGATGAGTGAATGATGAAATGAGCATCATGTCTCTCCTTTTTATATCCATGAATGTGGGTGTGTGACACATCTTTTTGGGTTTGTGAGCCTACATTACAATTATAGCCGACCTTGAAAATTTGCACGTGTGGAAAATAAATTCAAAATACAAGTTTTGCTCATCCAAACAAGATGATCTTTAGATAAATCTTGCACCTCTCCGAAAGAGGAATCCAAAAAAATATAATCTCCATCATATGAGAAGTGCAACATGGATTTTTTCCCTAGTTTCCAAATTTAACATGGGGACCTAGGGAAGTACACATCACCCCCGCATTATTTCCCCGACAATATTCCGTGAAGCTGGGTACGAAAGTTCTGGGATTTTATCTCTAGGCGGACGTGGTGTAGTGGGTCAATACTTATGTCGTGTCAAAACAGGTGGAAGGTGTTGTGTCATATGTCCATCCCACCCTGGAGGCTGAATGGAGGCTAGGCCATATCGATAGAATTGTATCTGCCGAAGAGGTTTGGCCAGGGTGATGTGGAGTCGAGCATGTCGCTGAGACATAGGTATTGGGCCACATTTGTGGTGGGGTCTGCAAGGTCCCATGCAATTCTAAAAGTTTGTAATGTGAAAGAACTGCTAAGAGGCTTCCTAATAAATTCCCAAGAGTTAGATCTCTAGGATGAGGTGGCAAGGAGAGGGGACCACACTATGCGCTATGCCCATAATACATGTGTATTATGTAATAGGGCTTGCTAAAGAGGCTTAATGAGTATGAGCGGGTCAACAACTATAGTAATACTTATATGTGGCAGAGAGGTTGACTGGGATTGCCATGTGGGTGCCACGCGACAAGTTGGTGAGGTGGCACTAAATAAATGACTAATATTTGGGTGACCATATCTTTTGATCCAAGAGTCGGATCAAGAGAAAATTTATATCGGTTGAAAGGTCTTGATGAGAAGAACACAATGATGTTCTTTATTTTAGTTTTAAGGAAGATGATAAAGAAAGTGGATAATTTAGACCCCCTTTCCATAATGGGACATTGGAGGTCAGGTTAGTTTAGTAACTACCTCCCTTTTAACCTTAGTTATGATCTGTGGTTAGGTCGGGGGTATGTTACACAATTTTTTTTAAAAATTCAAGAATTTGAGACAAAGGGAATTGTCTATGCATGAATACACCAAATGATTTGTGTAGAACTAGTTGTAGATAAGTACTGATATGGAAGAAAATAATGATTAGGTAGTTGTGTGATAGATTAATATGTTGGGTTATCAACTTTAGGATAATATAACCTCAGTAAAAGTTTACTTTGTGAATGATTTTTTTCAATAAGCTTGGAAGGTTGAGAAAACGTTAAACAATGGTAAGGGTACGATGGATGGTAAAATAGTTATAATCACTCTATGTCGATTTGTGTATCTTGAGAGGTACTCCACAACCCTAGGTGTTGGGGTTTGTGATAAGTTTGACCCACATGGACCTTGTGGGAAAGTGTACCCAAGAAACAGGTTTTGCACCCAAAGTTGTGGGCATGAAACCAAGTGGAATTTTCGATGGTTTGATCATTGAGGGAATGTGGGGAACCCTTAGAGGGATAAGGGGCACCTAAGGCATCAATGTTGTGGTTTTGGATGAAGGAAAATAATATTATGTCTTATGTTTTATGGAGTTTAAACATTTGTTTAAGTCGACTTGGCACAAATGGTGTGACCCTAGGTTGCTAGTGAAACCCACCTAGAACTCTATAAAAAGGAGGCAAGTAGATCTCATTCAACACACCATCCAAGTGAATTTCATTAAATAGGAAGCTAATATGAGGTAGTCGTGGCCTAAAGAAGCCCTAGCTAATTTGGAGAGAAGGTGAATATGAGATATTTTCTTATGTTCTGATCTGGGACGTGGAGGCAGATGTTGGCCGCGTTTGCAAGGTCAAATATGGGCTAAGTTTGGTGTATATATTCCTGTGATTCTGACGCAGAAGTGTGGTTCTTAGAAGAGGGTCGAGACCCTGGTAGATTTGTTTAGAGAAGTCCCTGAGGCCTGTTTTAGAGGGCCAAAAGGTTTGAACCACAGTTGGAGCAAGGTTGTATTGTTTGAGGAACCAACACAAAGATTTGAGGGGGGTTTGAAATTGTTTTGAGGAGTTGTACAATTCGTGATTAGGGTTGGTTTGTGTGTGCTAATGATCAGATTTGGATCAAGACCTAAGGATTAGCTCAAAATTCAAAGTTACAGGATTGGGTTGAAACTAGGATGGTTGCATAGATCTTGTCTTCCTGAATCCGACGCTGTGAACAGTTCGAAAAACCGATATCATATGAGGAAGATATTGCATTCTGATCAAAATGGCAAACATGTAAAAAATGGGCAGAATAGGTACATAGATGATGTGGCAGCCCATTTAGCTCAGAGAAATTCCTCCAGCAATAGCCAATGACATCGCGCCAAGTGTCAGCTTCTGATTCGCCAGTTTAGTCTTATATGTGGGTAAAATTCCTAATATTTCTAAAGTGGAATTGTATTTTTTTTAAATTATTTAATTATAATTTAATTTAAAAAATATATATTTATATATATTATAAGATATAATATATTATAATTTTTAACCCATGGGGTGGCGGCTTGTTGGTGATTGAGTGTTCGGTTAAGGCACTCGTTGGTAAAGGTCATCATTTCAAACCCCGTGGGTGCCCGTCAGGCGTAAGCCTGTGAGTCTTGTTGTGTATTGCCAGCGGGGGATGATGCTAGCCAGGAAGGTTTTCATTGGTAGCAGCGCGATGTGATCTTGTGTGGCAGCTATGATTGTATGCTTCTCGTTACTAGTTTCCTTCCTGATAAAGAAAAAAAAATAAAAAAAAATAAGATAATATATATATATATATATATATATATATATGTTTTTAAAACATAATATATATATTATATATAAATAATATTATGTTATAATTAAATTGTGAAATCCCACATAATTCCACATAAGCCAAATTCAATGCATATAACAATGACAAGGTTATGACCATAAATGGCAAGGCCGTTTGTTATATAGTTCGTGTATATTGCAAAGAGGTGTTATATTAATATGGTAAAATGTATGGGGTGGGGTCGGGTTTTGAACCTAAGACCTCTGTCAAAGAACCTAAGTCTTTTTCCAATACACCACCTAAATAAATTGAAAAAAAATGTTGCGAACACTTAATTATAACCTTGGGTAGTTGGACGAACGGAGCATGGAGGGGCCATCCGTGCGCAAAGTTGTTTTTGGTCATAACTCACTCATTTTTCGACCATTCTGAGAGTGTTAATAGTCAATTTCAACTTTCTTGGACATTCCAGAGATGTTGGTGAGGGTTTCAGAGCCATTAGAGGACTTTTGAGCATGATTTTTCTTCATAGAAGTTCCAAGAGCCATTAGGGGCCAACAACAGAATGAGGCCTAGCCAAGGTAGCTAGAGGCCTTACTGAGGAAACCAATAGTAATTTTTGGATGTTTTAGACATTATGGAGCCAATAGTGAGGTTTTAAGAGCCAACAGAGTTCTTCTGAAGGTCGATATGCTTCAGAGAAGTTCCAAGGGCCATTAGGGCCACCATAGGCCAATAGGAGAATGAGGCCTATCCAGAGCAGCCAGTAACCATTCTCAGCAAAAAAAGAGTCTATTTTGACTATTTTTTACCTTAAGAATTCAATGTAAGGATTTTAATAGGATTTTGAAGACTTTTGAAGGCCAATATTCTTCATAGAAGTTTTCAGTGAGCCTAGAAACACAAGGTGCCAGGAGGTGTTGGGGGCGTAACCAGAGCAGCCAGAGCCCAATTTCAGCAAGTGAATAGTCTATTCTGACTAATTTGGACATTATAAATCCATTGAAGGGATTTTCAGATCCATTTAATGAATTCTAGAGCTGAAGAAGCGACAGGGAGGTTTCGGGGTCACTAGGGCCATTAGGGGTTGGAGGCCTAGATTGGGGAACCAAAGCTCATTTGGAGAAAATGATCAGTATATTATGGATGTATGATATATGATGGAGATATTAGAAAAGGTTTCAGGGACAAAAAATTATTTCTTAAGGAGTTAGTGCCATAGAGAAGCTCAGGGAAGCTTAAGGGTACCGACATAAGAGGTCAAGTCTAAGGGAGCTGAGATCCATCTTTAGAGAGATAGCATCCATTACAGGGGTATGATGGTATTATAAACTCAATGGTACAACCCCAATAACCATTGGAGTTGAGTTAGTAACTTGTAAAAGAAAATTTTCATCATAATCCCAAATAGCCAAGTCAGTTGACATAGGCTCAAGGAGACGTAACCCATGACATTCATGTGAACTACTTTATTAAATTTGTTGTTTTGTGTTGATGTCTAAATTTGTGCTCTTTATGGTTGCTGTACATGATTAATATCAAAAAAAAAAAAAATTAATTCCTCACACATAAAGGTTTAAAACAGTTAAAAACAAATTCACCTGGTTCAAGTATTCAATTCCGCATAGTCAAGTATAAGCTAGATCTTAATTTGTTTAACTGAGTAGGAGGTGCTTGCAAGGAATAACAAGTTATCCACCCATTTCATATCAGCTACAGGAGCCCTAAAAAAGGGTCATATACCTGAGGAATTGTGCTCATAACCCTGTACTTTCAAGGTAGAAGAAGACGTCTTGAAGAGGTAAAGGATTGTCTTTCTAAGTTGATGTTTTGCTATGTGATGGAGGGCTGTTAATAAGCATTATTGACAACATTTTTTTATGCCGTGGTTTAGGGCTCCTTCAATGGGGTGTTACCCTTAAAGGGTTGTCCTAAACTTTGTGATAAATCGCTCAAGAATAGTGTATAGAATGGTATTCTGAGTTCCTAAGTGAATTGAAGTATGACTGCAATGTTTTTAGGGTAGAATAATGTTCAAGTGGGCCATATTCAACCTCAGAGTATGTACAATGATGTGAACAAATGGGAAGCAAGTAAGGGTTCACATAGTGAAGGAAGAAAGGTCTGGTCTTGGACAATTTGAGGAGTAGCTTATGTACAATAGTTGGAGGATTGTTAGTGGTTTCTTTGGAAGCCCTAAGTGTTGTGGACAAGTGGTAGACTTGTCACAACAAGAGGGCCATGTATTGTATGCCCTAGGGACAACATTTTGGAGAAGAAAAATGGAAGTCAAGAGGGTTAGTTGTTGAGCCCTAGTTCTGTGGTTTGTAATGGGTCAAATCAGAGAAAAGAGGGCAGCCTCCAAGCCCTAAGATCAGTGATGATGGGGCAGCCATATCAGTGCTAGTGGGAAGTTTGTTGAAGACCCTATATGTTGGTGTCTTTGAGGAGAAAAAGACAACTAGTGGGAAGTTTGAAGACCTCATGTACAGTGAGCCTTGAAGTAGCAAGGGATACATGAGCCTTGAAGTAGCGAAGGGACTATTAGGAGGAAATGTATTGTGCCCTAGTTCATTCGGTTGCAAGTGGGAAAACCGGTGATAAGAGGGCAGTTTTTCAAAGGCCCTAAGAGCAATGATTGCTAGTGGACAATTTGAGTGGGCCAAAGTTCAATAATCTTAGAGCAGCTAAGAGTGGTTGATAGTGGCATATTGGTAGTTGGAGATGCAACTATTCTGAAGTTGCAGAAGTTTTGTGATCAACATATGGGGAGGAAAATTACCCGCCATATGTGTTCAGTGTATGTGGACTAAAATGTTTGTGGAGTGCTACATCAACAAGTAGGTCAAGTGTATATTGTTCAGGGTAGATTGGTGGTCATAGATGTTGACACCAAGCCCTAGTTGTGTCCTTGTATCAGGGTTGCTTTTAAGGGCCATAATCCCTCATATGGGAGCCCCAAGACTATTGTATTAAAGTTTGTAATATAACAAGTAGTGGGTTAAAAGTTAAAAATTGTCATGTGCACTAGTTGATTCACTGATGTATGTTATTTTGCTACGGAAAGTAGTAGTGTTGAGGTATTTCAGTGTGTTTATGATTGTGATTTTAGACATAAGACCTGTAACTGAAGTGTTGTGGAAAAATCAACACTCCATATAGAAGAATAGGAAGCTCCGCCAAATCATGCATGAATGTTATACCTGCTAAAGGGAGGAAGAGAGGCCATACTTTAGAAGAAGTGGAGGCTTCAAAGGGAGAGGCAGAGAGCAACCCATTTTAGGCTTTATGAAACTATTAAGATGTTCCATTGTTAGTAAACTCCAAAAAGCCCCAGATATCCATCAAAGTCCTCATGCTACTAGTAGGTCAATGGTGGCTCAAGAAGAAACCCCAAGTAGAAGAAAGTGAAGCTGAAACATGAGAGAAATTGATGCTACAAAAGGAATTTGGTATTTATTAGGTGGAAAGGAGACTGCAAAGTATGATTGGATGAGGAGCAATGTTTTCAGACCACAATGAAAGTGGAAAAGTAAGAAATGTAAGTTATTAGTGATAGCAACTCTTTAGATACATAAGTATATAAATGGTTAAAATTTAGGCGTTGTCTAAATATTCTATATTTTGGAGTTTTGAAGTTTTTGATCGGAATCTGGTGAAACAATTTTTGGTTGGATCACGTTTTTTTTTTTTTGTGAATGCATAAATGTATTAGCGCCCTTAAAAAACTCGAGACATTTGAATTTCATTTGAATTGTCTAGAGTTCACACTAATTATTCCAACAAATTCCTACTAAATTATAAGCAAATTTGACCGATAAATATACTCAAAAATACCTCCAAAACATACCACAGTTAAACTATGGCCATAATTTACAGCTAGCCAACACTCCTAAACCCAATCGTAATGAGATTTCATGGTTGAAAATGTACCACAACGAGTTTAGATACATAATGTCTTGCTTCGCTTATTATTAGGCCATATGAAGATAATACATTGTGTGTGTGGGGTAATAGTACCCTTAGTTACTAGAAACTGGAAACGAGCAACGTCACTGGAAACAAGAATGATATAGAAAACAGAGTCCAAAAGGTTTTACATACGAGAAACGTATACGTTGTATATACACTTTTTATTTTTGGGTATCTTCATTTTTTTTAAAGACCCGCAACGTGTTATGGAGACTCGGGATTGAATTAGCGGGACTATCACTGTACTCCTCAACATAACGCAACTAGACAAATAATTGTGGATAAACTTATCCCAGTCTTAGAATTCAATTAGGTTCCATGGAAACCATACGAAACTCTATACGGATGCTTTGTTGAGGCTACTGTGTCCAGTTTGGAAGATCTGACATCCAAAATGAGTAGCTGAGTTTCTTTGTTGAGGCTACTATGTTGAGTTTGGAAGATTTGGCATCCACAATGATTAGCTGAGAAGAGGAAATCATGTGGATGTGCGCAGTATGAAGAAATAATCTTCGCCATAAAATCCTTTCTTGTGCGTATCTTTCTTGTAAGACACACAACACACAAATTAGAAACCAACTCAACAATATATTAATGAATATCTCAAATAATGATGTACAATGTATACACATATAAATACATCAAGAAAATTTTGAATTAGTTCCCCAGGTTTCTTGGACTCTAATAAATGATTACCTAACACAAACTAATCTAAGGATTAGTTGTCTAACATTCCCCCCTTAATCCGAAGGGATATACCAAATTCGAAGAATGAGAGCTCAGAATGCAGAAATGCATCTCAGCCAAGAGCTAAATGTCTCTCCGAAATGGTTTTCAAGGATGACCACAAACCAAAAATGGGAGAACTCAATGTCTCAAACAACACTAATTTTGGAACCTACATAAAAATTTTCAGAACAAAACATGTGGTTTTAAGATTACCACAAACTCCGAAACTGTCACAGCAGTTCCTTGACCAATTCCAAATCTGGAAGTGCTCGCTCAAAAACGACTCAATCAACTGTGGTTGTAGCTCAGGATATGGATCACTAACTCAGGATCACTTGACATATCGAACTCAAACCTGTAGCAGATCACCCACCAAAAAATCCCCCCCTTGTCGGATACAAGGTGAGAAATATTCGTCATCACTGCAAGAATCATCACTCTCGAACAAATTCTTTGATATGATATGTAGATCTTCTTAGCTGCTTTTGTCCATTCCCAGGAAGCAATCCATACAAAAATTAGCTTCTGTCTTGCAGTGCTCTTCTTTTTGGAACATCTGTTTGACTCGTGATTTCACTTTCCACAATGCTCGCACGGGTGAAGATTAAAATACCGATCTTTCATATGTCCAACTCTGTTACACTGTTGGCATTTATCAACTTTTTCTGGAACCACACCATCCAGAAATCCCGCACTTCAAAATTTTATAGGTTTAGCGAAGTCTGGAATGTGAAAAAATACATCATTGTTATAACCAAGACCAATTCTATGTTTATTGTGTGTCATCTCTTCCCATGGTATTATAATAGGTTTCAAATCGGAACTTATAACTGCATCCAAATTTTCCCCTGAAAGCACTTCATTTCTATGATCATTCTTTGACTAATGATCAGGCTCAAAAAAATTGTTGTTATGAACAAACACCGGTTCAAAATCATAAGTTTTCTTTTGAAGTTCGTCTCGTTGTAGCTATGATTCTAACTCCAAGAATTCCATTTTTCTTTTAGCATTTTGCAAGCATGATTGGATGTCAGAGAGCATGTATTTTCTAACTTGGACATCATTATGGACAGTAGATAACATTAAATTTCTTAATAACTGTACTAAATCATTTAGTTTGGCCATTTTCTCCGGTGCGATATCAAAGTAAACTTGCAATCAACTCAGAAAAAAGAGGTGTCGGCTACCATGGCAAAAGTACCCAAGAAAAAAAAATTTACAATGATTTAACTGGGTGTCGGGTTCAACTGATCATGCACCCATCAAAAATACAAATTTAAGTAAAAGTTGAATAGCATGTGGTACAATTTCTTCTAAAAATACCATGACAAAAATTTGAAGAAGCGCAACACATGTCCCTCAGAGATTCTACGCAGAAGATTAAAGATCTTGCAACTTGTAATTTCTGCACTCCTGACAGCCTTGATCTATTGCTATTAACAGACGACATGATGATATCATGGACCCTGGCTTCTCATCCGACTGCTTCTCCAACAAATGACCACTGTAATCTTCGGCCCCCTATTGATGTTGATCTGAACTATGCAACCAAGACTCAGTGATTATAAACCTTCTAATGCACCAACAAAAATACTATCATATATCCCCAATGGTGTTTGCTAACATATTATTTGAATTGTTTCCTCCATGAAGCATAGTTTATTTGATCTGTTTAAAAAATGCAAAACTATAATATTTCTTGTAACATTCATACAAAAAAACAACGGATGGACTTGTTACTGTTCTGCTGCAATGCATCTACTGAAAATCTCCTTTACGCTCCAACGACTTTACTACACTCCTGCTTGACCTATAATTATTGTACTTTGGCGTCCTTACACCACACATAAAACTTTGATTTTTTAATTTTTTTTTTACTACTCAACCAGGGACATGAGGGAATCATGACATCTTTTAGACTTCACCTTGTTGGGACCAACTCAAAGAATTCCATAAATTCATTACACAATTACGCAGGATGTGGTAAATTTTTATGGTGTATTAGACAGTGAGGCAAGTTGGTATAAACATTAGGTCAATAAGGAGCATTTTAATACTTGATTCACCACAACCAATCCATGGTTCTTGATAGGAAGAGAAAACAATTAATATTTGACAGAGAAACTGCAACCTTTTTCTAAAAATGTTTTGTAAAAAAAATCAGGGCATTACAAGGTGTAATAATAGCGCTTGACGATTAATATTCGAACCGCTTGATTTGTTTTGATAAACTACGATTATTCTTCCAATGTTTCCAGAAATAAGTAGAAACGATAGTAACTTGATTCCCCAAGACTTATTTCAATTTATAAGATGAACTTCAATCTCATAAAATAATGTAAACAGGTCCCAATAAAGTTTGAAAATCAAGAATATATGAATATATTTTTAGTACTTTAGGAGTCTTTTACAACACCTTAAATTGCAATGTACTATTAAACCACGAGATTTGATGCTTTTGATCACTGTACACGGCCTCACTCATCAACAAACAAAAAATAGTTGGGAACCTTCAATTGTTCCATGCTCATCTCATGCGACCGCAAAATTAGTGGCACAATTCAATGGACATCGTTCAACTTCGAATATGTGTCCATCTTCGCCTCTCTCTGCACACAATCTAGGTGGATGGCTCGGTCGGGTCTGAATCTGAGTCCTTCGGGAGTTTCAAAACATTGGACTGCACATAGTCTCTTCTCTGGTTCTGCACACACACATCCTCCTTCTGCGCACTATAGTTCAACACATGCGTGTGTTCATCCACATCACCTTTGGTGCCTCTATGATAACTCGGACAGGCTCCAACACTCTCGGCAAATATTCTACGTGGGTTTGATCACACAGTTCTATAGGATTCTGTTATTCGTATACTCCTCCTCCATGATGTAGTTAATCCAGAATTTGTATGGATAATCCACTGCACAGTCTTCAATTTTTCCAGAGGAATGCTACAACGCTAGGAAAGCCACAAAACTAGTGGCTGAATATTGAACATGGAAGAATTGACCTCTGTTCCGATACCACTGTAAGACACACAAAACACAAATTGGAAACAAACTCAACAATATATTAATGAATGTCTCAAAGAATGATGTACAATGTGTACACATATAAATACATCAAGAAACTGTTGAATCAGTTCCACAGGTTTCTTGGACTCTAATAACTGATTACCTAACACAAACTAACCCAAGGATTAGTTGTCTAACATGTCTTGCCAGCCTTTCTTCCCATCTAGCTTTCGCTTGAAAATCCACCTTGGTGATTCAGAAAACCTTGGGAAACCTTTCTCCTATGGCCAGATATGCATATTGGGCTTTTCTTCCAAGATAGTTTCCATTAACATTTCCAACCTCTAAATTTAATGGGGCAATCTCTCTTCTACAAGAGGTATCCATTGTGGTATTCAATCTAATCTCAAAGAGAATGAAGAAAATCGTCGGATTCGTGGATCCATCGTGGTATTCAACCTCACCTCCAACATAAGGCTTCTAAGAGACTTGTCGGATTCGTGTACATGTTTTTGGGCAGCATCATACAGGCTCTGATCACTACGATCCCTTCACCATTTTCCCAAGCATTCCAAATATGGAAGCAAAAACAATCAAGAATCTCAATCCATTTCATTTGGCTCGTATCTGAACCCTACTTGGGAAAAACACGGAAACACCAAAAGGGGTTTCCGATTCCCTAAAAAGGGTTTCAAAGATGCCTTTAGAAATGGTCCTTTTCCCAAGAAAACATCTTCGACCCTAAAAAACGTGAATGGTTGCAGAAAATGACACTTTCATTTCTAGAGCATTTCCATTTCCCATCTTATTTCCATTTCTGGACCATTTTGGCAAGTGAACAAGGGCTCCCATTTTGCCTCTGGTACCATCGGTAGTACCATGTATCCCTGTAATTTGTTAGTGGGCAGGGCATGAAAATATGATAAGAATGTCATTCATGGTGGCAAAGAAAACACTTATGAAGTGTGTCAACATGGTAAGAGGATATCTTAAATCCTTTTAAGGAGGGCACAATTGATATAACGATGTTTTCTCTTACATTGAGCTTTAGAGAGTGTTTAAGGAATGGAAGAAAAGAAGTTTGTTACTTGTTCCACCGAAGAAAGGAGAGAACATTGGGAAAACAAGAAGCCCCAATTGAGATGCAGAAGTTGTTGAAAGAATATTAAAATTTGAACCTATTAGAGTTGCTAGCATGCTTACCTCCCTCAAGGTGTTTCAATCAAATGATCTTATCTCATGTTTTAGACTTCCACACCAAGCTACCAACAGATTGACTCCTTAGGATTATGAATAGAAGAAAATATAAATTATTGCATTGTTGGACACGGGTTTTATAACATAAATGGCTTTATAAGAAAAAGTCTTGTGCTACACTCGCCCATCCATCACCCAACAAAGGAGGAAAAAGGCAGTTGCGTGTGGATGTTAGAGCCCTTAAAATGATGATAGCGAAGTACTGATATCCATAACAAAAAATGAACAATATGTTAGATTGTTTGGCCAACGCAAAGCTCTTCTCAAAGATATATTTGAGAAGTAGATTGTCTAATTCCTTAATGTTTTCAAATGGACCCTGAACTAGGTACTCATAATTACATTATTGCATTTTTTATATATTAGATTGTTTTGCAAGCACCAAGATTTTCTTAAAAATAATTTGGGTAGTAGATTGTCTAATGCCTTATTATTTTCAAATGGACCCTGAACTAGGTACTTAGAAAATACATCATTGAATTTGTTACAGTGTATTTTGATGACATTTTTATATTTAGTAGAAAGATGAAAGAGCATTTGCAAGATTAAAAGTCATGTTTGACAAAGTTAATGCTGAAAGGATATAAATCTTGAGAAGAGTGAATTTTGTAGAGACAAGTTCGTGTGTCTTGAAAATGTAATTTCAATAGAAGGATTGAGTATACAGCTAAATAAGGTCAAGGACATAGTTGAGTGCACAACTCCAGAAAGCATTATGGAGAAGAGGAGTTTCTATGCATTAGTGCACTTCTATAAGAGGTTCTTAGGAAACTTAAGTGGTATTTGTATTTTCTTAATAGATTACAAGAAAGGAAAGAATTTTACATGGACTAATGTAGCTGAAAAGAGCTTTGGATTACCAAAAAAAGTGGTCATTAATCCACCAATCCTCATCCTAATGGACTTTGAGAAGCATTTTACTATTGAGTCTAATGCTTCAATTGTGGAAATTGGAGGATATTGAGCCAAGAAGGCAAGCCAGTTGCCTAATTTACTGAAAATTGAATGATGCCAAGAAAACATATGGTACTTGTGATAAAGAGTTATGTTATTGTCAAAACATTGAAATGTCAGGGAATTCATTTTATTGACAGGAAATTAGGCTCTGAAATTTATAAATTCCCCTGAGAGATTGTACATAAAAACGCCAAATGGGTTTTATTTTTGCAGAGTCATACTTATGTTGTGCATCATAAGAATGGAAAATCAAAAAGTGATGATTGATGCCTTGCATAGAAATTTCCATCCTCATCCTATCGGACTTTGAGAATCCTTTTACTTAGTATTGAGTCTAATGCTTCAATTGTGGATATTGGAGGAGAGTTGAGCAAAGAAGGAAAACCAGTTGCCTAATTTACTGAAAATTGGACTATGCTAAGAAAAAAATATGGTACTTGATGGGCCTCTAAATTAGACATAAATTAAGGCCCATCTAACCTTTCTTAGGCCCATCTACCTCTCTTATGCACATAAAAAGATATATTAAATCTCTCCTTATGCACTTAATAATTTTTTCTTATGCTTTAATATGTTCTTACGAAGGATTAAAGGTAATTGCATATTTGTGCCTTATATTGGTTATTTTTGTAGAATATTGTGAGAATATTTGGCAGATTATGCAGATTTGGAGAAAGAGATAATTTAGGGACTTGCTCCCTGCCACTGGAAGATCAATATTGAAGAATAAATGAGCACAATATCAAGAAATTAGGGAGAAATCTTGGAGAGATTCAAGGAGATTGTCTACCCTCCTTAACTCTCAAAGGCAACCAAAGGATCCTCATGAGATCCCCTCCAACAATTCGAATTCCAAAGGCAGCCAAGCAACTCAAGACCAAGTGCACTCAAGCCATACTTCACTTGGATTCAAGTGGACTCATTACCAATTTTTTAGGGAGTTGTTGGTAGCTACCCTTGAGGATAAATAAAGCTGATCAAGAGCTAATTAGGGTTGATTTTGGTGGATTTTGGTCCATTCGATGCAGTCCATTCCATTCCATTTTCATTCCATTCCATCCCATGCCATTCATTTTCCATTCTATTAGGATTTTGTTGTTTAAGACCTTCAAGATGTAATAATATTGTATTTTAATGCAATAAGTATTCAAATGACTTTTTATTGATCTAGTTCCAGAGAGTTGGGCTCGTGGGTTAGGGCCCAACCCATGTGCCTCAACTTCTCTTTTGTTTTCATTCTTTCCTTTCTATCATTTATCTAGTTTTGTTTTTGTCAATTAGCTATTTTTGTTTATGTCATTTAGTTAATCTTGCTTCTGATAGTTTCAAGTTGCTATTTCAAATTTCTGCTGTAGGTTTTCATTTGTTTATGAGTAATAGAATAGAGGATAAAACTCTAAAAGGTGTGGATCTAGACTTCCCTTCTCATCTCTGCCAATAGAGCTAGAGCTCGAGAGGGTAGAATTTCCCACAGGCCAAAAAAATGTTTTCTGTTCACTGTTTTTATCACACACTTGTCTGCTTTTTTGCATAAGTAGGCAGGGTTGATTGTAGGTACAAGAATATTTTCCTAGAAGAATTTCATTGACACCTCCCCGCTTCATTTCCAATCTCCCTTCCATCTCTGCTGTTACACTTCTATTCCCTTCTATTTCACTTATTGTAGCTGCCACACCCTTTTCATTCACAAAAGCCATCAAAGTTGGACATCCGCCCTTGCTCCTTGAACTTCCCGCTACCGTACTTCGCCTTTTCACAAATCGAACTTCGCATCTTTTTCCTTTTTCCTTTTAAGACTTACTGCTCCTGTCTGTCGAATGCGATATTGGTATCATGCTCTGTCACCGGTCCCACCACCACGTCATCCAACTCATCGTAACCTTTTCCCCTTTCGCAAATCACAATTCGCAACCTTTTTCCTTTTTTAAAGACTTATTGCTCCAAACACCAATTTGTGATAAGTCTTCGTACTCTGCCGCATCGCATATCGCAAATGACATCTTTTACTTTGTTCTCGTAACATGTTCTGCTCCAAACGTCGATTGTGATATTGATATCGCGATTCGCCACCGGTCCCACCGCAACGTTATCCCATCGCATTTCGCAATTCGCTCCCACTCCTAAACAACACTTACACTACCCCTCCGGCTTTGCGATATTGCATATCGTATATCGCACTGGAAACCCTCCACCTCAACTCCACTATCGCACTTTTTAAATCATTCCACTCCAAAGCATTTTTGTGCCATAATAAAGATTTAATAGGTTTAAACTTGCTCTTTCCACCTCTAAGCCTTGTTTCATGTGTTGAGCCCTCCATTAGCACCTTTAGCTCGTTTTCCTCCAAAATGCAAGCCACACTTTGTCAAGTTTAGTTTATCATAACTTAGCTGCATGGATAGAAGCATGGTAGATAGACAATAAGATAAGTAGAGTGTGTTTAGCTGATTGGTGAAGTTAAGTGTGATTTAAATTAATTTCTTTTCTGCCATTCCTTTTCAGCAAGTTAAATTAGTTTCATTTCCTGTCATTTTTTTTTCAACAATTTAATTTAGTTTCCTTTCTGTCATTTCCTTTATGCAATTTATTTTAGTTTGATTTAAGTGTGACAAAATTCACTGAGAACCCCTAGAAGTAGCACCCTTTCGTAGAGCGGAAGAGGATGACATGAGTAAAATGCGTCTATTGTGTATATAGCACTGTCACCTCCAAGTTTGGACGAACCCCGGGTTGATAAAGTAAAGTAAGGTAGCCCTGGGAGTTGCAACACTCTTGGTGCAATACCAGGGCTCACAAGTACTTATGATGAATAGTTGTACACTTTTGTTAAAAAATTGAAATGTCAGGGAATTCATTTTATTGATAGGTAATTAGGCTCTGAAATTTATAAAGTCTCCTGACCACATTTTGCAGAGTCATACTTCTGTTATGCAACATAGGAACGGAAAATAACAAGTGTTGATTTATGCCTTGCATAGAAATTGCTAGCTTGTGACAATGTGGAAATGGAAGGAGAATATGCAACTGCTCTTTATTTGGTAACATTTATGAAGCCCTTAGTAAGCTTAATGACAAATAAAATATCTTTTGATGGGTATTTGTTAGAAGATGGTTTTTTTTGTTTTTGTTTTTTGTTTCAAGGCATACAATTATAAATTCCCAATGGCTAGAGGAGGGAAATTTTTATTAGAGTATCACACTCTAGAAACTTGGGAGGACACTTTGAAAGAGACAAGAAATACAACTTGGAAAAATAAATTTTATTTTGGCCAATTGATAACAGCGCATGAACATGTTAGTTTATAACAGCACGTGAACGGTTACCAACAGGTGGCCATTGATATTGAAGAATAAATCGAATCAATCAAGAGATTGAAAGTCAACCATGGGACCCTTACATTGGAGGTTTCAAAGGCCGTAGTCTAAAAAAGTAACAGAATGGCCTGGAATCTGGCAGAGATTTTGAAAAAATCCGGCAAAGATTTTATCAGAATCTTGTTTATAGTTGTTAAACTTCAGTATTTTGGGTGTCCTAAGGGTTTTTGATAGTGCTCAATCCATTTCCACTCTCAAAAATGGATTCCAAACACTGTAACTACCTCATTTTTTGAATTTTATTGAACCGGATTCCAACAAAAACCTGCCATCTGGGCTATTCTGTTGCCTGGGAAGACAACTCTGTTTCAAAGTAAGAGTCTTCTTACCGTTGTGTATTCAACACAGAGGATCCATTAATGAACTCTGTAATATTAGGGAATGTCTTTTGACGCAAATAATCCGTTGAATAATTCAAAATATATCGAATGTCATTTATCCCTCCATTATTTATTCAGACATGCCGCTTCGAGGAAGTCCGAGTAAGTGGATTTCGAGGCTTCCAGGTGGATGCTTCTCCGAGTTATCAAGGAAGGACTGGTTGGTGTGCTACAGCCGAAGGTCAAGGACATTAGAAGCGAGATACTTAATGCTCTATTATATTTGATTTTATACGTAAAGTCGATTTTTCCGATTTCATAAACCTCCCATTGTTATTGAACCATATAACTGAAATGCACCATATAACTAAAATTCACATGTAACTCTGCACGCGGCATTGATTTCGATTTTGAACCCTATGGATTTTGGGTGTTCTAACCCTAGGGTATGGATAAACGCCTTATCAAGCTATGGATTTTCAGTGCACCAGAAAAGGAGCACATAGGACAGTAGTGGACAGTGGAGAGAGCAGCACAGAGGACAGGGACAGTGGGCAGAGTAGCAAGGGCAGAGCAACAAGTTTTCAGTGGACAGTGGGAAGAGAAGCAAGGACAGAGCAACAAGTTTTCAGTGGTTAGACCAATAGATATTGAAGAGTTAAGCATAAAACAAAGGGTCAATTTTGGGCAGAGACTTTGATTTCCCTTAATATCATCATGATAATGGGACAAGGAACTTTAGAACCCGTGGAAACAAATGATATAGGGCAAGTGAAAATTACCTCATCAGCCAAAACTGGGAAGTGGGTTTGGGTCAATGCCAAACAATATCGGGGCATTTTAAAACGGAGACTAGCTCATCTAAAATGGGAGTAGACAAGGAAACAAATGTCTCAAAGGGAGAGTACTCTTCGTAAGAAGCAACATTCAAACAAGGTACATAGGCATCTCTCCAGATATTGTGGTTATTGGCCCAGGTGGGGACCGATATGTAAATTTGAGAGTCAGGTCGAAACCGTTTTTGGAACTCTGCAAAAAGACGACAAGCACCCGTGCCAGATAGAGCTTGGACAGCTGTAACACGCTTATATTTCAAGAAATCTACATTTCCCCCATATGCAAGTTTGATATATTCTTCAACCATCTTCACACTTCCTCCCATGGGTAGATATTCCATGCATTCTTTGCCCATAATACGACTCTCAGCCTCGCAGACACATTAAAGAGCCATTGGCTTCCCTTGATCATCGCGATATGCGCTCATGCCAACATTGAACTTGTTAGGATATGTATCTTCTATAAGCTTTGTTACCTTATAACATATCAAAGTATACTTAATCAATTATTTTTCCTTTAACCGCAGTCGGGGCACCATCGTCTTCCTTTAATATCACATCTCCAAATTCACCACCAACGGCCCAAGTAGGTTAATGCTGCTTCTGGAGCTAGATTTTCACAATTCAAGGTCATAATTGAGGTCTCGGGGAAAATTAAAATAAATATGCAACACATATTACATAAAGGCTCTAAAATCTAAAATGAACACTGTCAGCATTCCCGGGTTATATGTCCCCGCCGCTCAATTTCGCATTCGCATTCCATGTGATGACAATGTTCTTGGCACCAGAGCCCGTGAGAGTTATGAATGAATTCTCCTTAGGAATAGTCACTGTGAAAAACCATAACTCGTGTCCTTCTTCCACTGATGACAATGTAGAAAATTGGGAGGAGGCGAGTAGTCGAGTCATCTCTTGGGAAAATGGAGAGCAAAAAGCCGCACCTACAGATGTTTCAAAAAACCAAGAGAGGTTTTTATTCAAGATATAATGGCCTACAAAAACCTCCTTTAGTTTCTAAAAATACATTATGGATGAGGAGATATAGGCTCTGTCCCAAGACCTGTTTTTCAGGAAAAAACAAAAAAAGGAGAAATCTGCAAGAAATGCCTCAAGAAAGCTAAAATGACTGTGTTTTTACAGTTAATATGGTTTTTTAAATGAGGGATATAGGTATATTTGGAGTTTTGGGCATAACTACAGTTGAAACTTTGAAATTTTTTAACAAAATTGCATACTCAGCAGTTTCGTAGCGCATTCAGTGTAAAAAAGCAGAAAAGCGCTACGAAACTGCTGTAGTAGCTTTTCTTGCTCATTTTGATCAGTTTTTGAAGGGTTAAAGAACGAATCAAGGATTGAAAATGATATGGGAGATGTATTAAAGGGTAAGTGAAATGATGCAAGTGGAAAGAATTCATTTTTTGGAGAATTAAGACTTAAAATGGCAGTGTTACAAAGGCGCTATGAAACTGTTGTGTTTTTGTAGCGCAGTACATTACAGCTCTTTTGAACAGTTTTGGACAGCTAGAGGCTAGGGATAAGTGATGAGACATGTTAAGATAATATCCAACATCTAAGGATCATGGAATTAAATTTAATTGATGGTCAAAATGTTCAAAGAATGCAAAGGATTTTATGCCTAAAAAACATGGTATTGTTTCCTGCTTTTGTGGAGGTCAAACAAAGTGGTCATGAAGAGCTGAAGCCCATCATCCAAATTCGACCATGTGATGATACACTTTGAAAATGATGTAATTTAAATTAAATAAAGTTGTTATAAATAATGATAAGGAGTTTGAGTCCTATTTGTAATACGATTGTTAAGTAGATTAGGTGTCTTTTTGTAATAAATTCGATGTCTTATGGTTATGAAAGGTGTCAGTAGTTATAAATTCGATGTATCTAGGCTAGAGGTAGATCATATCATGTTGTAAGAGGTCTATTAAAGGCCATTGGGTTGAATTAGCATGGGGTTGGAGACTTTTTGGCAAAATTGCAGCTTATTGTAAAATCATTGTTTCAGCAATACAGAGATGGATTACTTTGCCAACTTGAGATTCTGAAGGATTTTTTAGTGCTTTCTTATTCTATTTGTGCCTCTTATGTATCTCAATTGCAGTGGTTTTCACTTATATTACTCAGAATTCATCTATAAGATGCTCTGACTTCCTTTATATGTGAATTGACTGTGTATACTCATGTTTTATTTGTGTGGGTCCTACTTCTAGAAACTCTAAACAACCTCAACTTCCATGTCAAGTAACTCACTGAATCACTAAAAGTTTTGAATCCATAAGCTCAATGGCTACATATTGATATTATTTTCAACCTACAGGTTGAAAAATGTGATCTCAGCAGACTATTTTATTGTAAAGCCTTTGGAGCGTTCTAATATATACAATAACAATACCACTTTCCTTCACCTGAGATTCTTAGTGTATTTCAATGAGTTTATGTCCTATATTTTGAAATGTTTTTCTCCCATAGTTTAAGTGCTTATTACTCAGAATTCATGAATTTTCATGCTCTGACTTCCTTTAAGTATTGAGCTATGGTGAATCTCTTTTACTATTCTCCTTCCAATACCTTGATGTCTCATTACTCAGAACTCATGTATCACATGATTTGACTTCCTTTGAACCTCAAGTTATTGGGATTTTCCTGAATGTGTTACTTTTTCAATGAAATATATACAAGCCTCATCTTTCACAAGGATAGCCATTGTTATCTTTATCCCTGTCACTGACTCCATAAGCCCAATGTTAGCAAGCCTTTATCTTTCAACCTGCAAACATACAAAACCAAGACACAAACAATAGAGTTAGCCATCTATCTATATATTTATTCCATATCATTAAACCCTTGAGAGAGCCCTCTCAGATTGAGGAGGCTAAGCCTCAGTCACAAGATTGGTTTGAAATAGTTACACTGAAGTTGTCTGATCAGCAGCCAATCAGGTACGATTTTGGTGATAACAGGAGGCAAAAGGCAGTTGTGTGTGGATGTTAGAGCCCTTAAAAATATGATAGTGAAGTACTAATATACATAACAAAAAATGAACAATATGTTAGATTGTCTGGCTTGAGCAAAGCTCTTCTCAAAGATATATTTGAGAAGTAGATTGTCTAATGCCTTAATGTTTTCAAATTGACCCTGAACTAGGTACTCAGAAATACATTATTGAATTTTTTATATATTAGATTGTTTTGCAAGCACCAATATTTTCTTAAAAATAATTTGGGTAGTAGATTGTCTAATGCCTTATTATTTTCAAATGGACCCTGAACTAGGTACTTAGAAAATACATCACCGATTTTTTTATAGTGTATTTTGATGACATTTTTATATTTAGTAGAAAGATGAAATAGCATTTGCAAGATTAAAATTCATGTTTGACAAAGTTAATGCTGAAAAGATATAAATCTTGAGAAGAGTGAATTTTGCGGAGACAAGTTCGTGTGTCTTGAAAATGTAATTTCAATAGAAGGATTGAGTATACATCTAAATAAGGTCAAGGATGTAGTTGAGTGCGCAGCGCCAGAAAGCATTATGGAGAAGAAAAGTTTCCGTGCATTAGTACACTTCTATAAGAAGTTCTTAGGAAACTTAAGTGGTATTTGTATTTTCTTAATAGATTACAAGAAAGGAAAGAATTTTACATGGACTAATGTAGCTGAAAAGAGCTTTGGATTACCAAACAAGGTGGTCATTAATTCACCAATCCTCATCCTATTGGACTTTGAGAAGCCTTTTACTATTGAGTCTAATGCTTCAATTGTCGCAATTAGAGGATATTGAACCAACAAGGCAAGCCAGTTGCCTAATTTACTGAAAATTGAATGATGCCAAGAAAACATATGGTACTTGTGATAAAGAGTTATGCTATTGTCAAAACATTGAAATGTCAGGGAATTCATTTTATTGATAGGAAATTAGGCTCTGAAATTTATAAATTCCCCTGAAATATTGTCACATAAAAATGCTAAATGGGTTTTATTTTTGCAGAGTCATACTTCTGTTGTGCATCATAGGAATGGAAAATCAAAAAGTGATGATTGATGCCTTGCATAGAAATTTCCATCCTCATCCTACTGGACTTTGAAAATCCTTTTAATTAGTATTGAGTCTAATGCTTCAATTGTGGATATTGGAGGAGAGTTGAGTAAAGAAGGAAAACCAGTTGCCTAATTTACTGAAAATTGGATTACGCTAAGAAAAAATATGGTACTTGATCGGCCTCTAAATTAGACATAAATTAAGACCCATCTAACCTTTCTTAGTCCCATCTACCTCTCTTATGCACATAAAAAGATATATTAAATCTTTCCTTATGCACTTAATAATTTTTTCTTATGCTTTAATATGTTCTTAGGAAGGATTAAAAGTAATTGCATATTTGTGCCTTATATTGGTTATTTTTGTAGAATATTGTGAGAATATTTGGCAGATTATGCAGATTTGGAGAAAGAGATAATTTAGGGACTTGCTCCCTGCCACTCGAAGATCAATATTGATGAATAAATGAGCACAATATCAGGAAATTAGGGAGAAATACTGGAGAGATTCAAGGGGATTGTCCACCCTCCTTAAATCTCAAAGGCAACCAAAGAATCCTCATGAGGTCCCCTCCAGAAATTCGAATTCCAAAGGCATCCAAGCAACTCAAGACCAAGTGCACTCAAGCCATACTTCACTTGGAGTCAAGTGGACTCAGTACATATTTTTTAG
Organism: Pinus albicaulis; assembly: GCA_034641835.2. Lineage (NCBI taxonomy): Eukaryota > Viridiplantae > Streptophyta > Pinopsida > Pinales > Pinaceae > Pinus > Pinus albicaulis. The sequence continues at coordinate 1,732,401,162 of CM076580.1, read as the reverse complement.
GGAGCTATTGGTAGCTGCCCTTGAGGATAAATAAAGCTGATCAAGAGCTAATTAGGGTCGATTCTGGTGGATTCTGGTCCATTCAATGAAATCCATTCCATTCCATTTTCATTCCATTCCATCCCATGCCATTCATTTTCCATTCTATTAGGCTTTTTCTGTTTAAGACCTTCGGGATGTAATAAGATTGTATTTTTAATGCAATGAGTATTCAAATGACTTTTTATTGATCTAGTTATAGAGGGTTGGGCTCGTGGGACCTATGTGCCTCAGCTTCTCTGTTGTTTTCATTCTTTCCTTTCTGTCATTTAGCTAGTTTTGTTTATGTCAATCAACTATTTTTGTTTCTATCATTTAGTTAATCTTGCTTCTGATAGTTTCAAGTTGTTGTTTCGAATTGTTGCTGTAGGCTTTCATTTGCTTATGAGTAATAGAATAGAGGATAAAAATCTAAAATATGTGGATCTAGACTTCCCTCCTCATCTCTGTCTATATAGCTCGAGGGGGGTAGACTTTCCCACAGGCCAAAAAACCACTTTTTGTTCACTTTTTTTATCACACATTTGTCTGTTTTTTTGCATAAGTAGGCAGGGTTGATTACAGGTACAAGAATATTTGCCCGGAAGAAGTTCATTGACACCTCCTCGCTTCATTTCCCATCTCCCTTCCATCTCTGTTGTTACACTTCTATTCCCTTCTATTTCACTTATTGCAGCTGCCGCACCCTTTTTATTCACAAAAGCCATCAAAGTTGGACCTTCACCCTTGCTCCTCGAACTTCCCACTACCGTACTTCGCCTTTTCACAAATCGAACTTTGCATTTTTTTCCTTTTTTCCTTGTAAGATTTACTGCTCCTGTCTGTCGATTGCGATATTGGTATCGTACTCCGCCACCGGTCTCATCGCCATGTCATCTGACTCATCGGAACCTTTGGCCTTTTCGCAAATCGCACTTTGCAACATTTTTCCTTTTTTTTTAAGACATACCGCTCCAAACGCCAATTTGTGATAAGTCTCCGTACTCCGCCGCATCGCACATCGCAAATGACATCTTTTACTTGGTTCTCGTAACACGTTCTGCTCCAAACACCGATTGCGATATTGATATTGTGATTCGCCACTGGTCCCACCGCAATGGTATCCCATCGCATTTCGCAATTCGCTCCCACTCCTGAACAACACTTACACTACCCCTCCGGCTTTGCGATATTGCATATCACATATCGCACTGGCAACCCTCCATCGCAACTTCGCTATCACACTTTTTAAATCATTCAGCTCCAAAGCATTTTTGTGCCATAATAAAGCTTTAATAAGGTTTAAACTTGCTCTTTCCACCTCTAAGCCTTGTTTCATGTGTTGAGCCCTCCATTAGCACCGTTTTCCTCCAAAATGCAAGCCACACTTTGTCAAGTTTAGTTTATCATAACTTAACTGCATGGATAGAAGCATGGTAGATAGAGCATAAGATAATTAGGGTGTGTTTAGCTGATTGGCGAAGTTAAGTGCGATTTAAATTAGTTTCTTTTTTGCCATTTATTTTCAGCAAGTTAAATTAGTTTCCTTTCCTGTCATTTTTTTTTTCAGCAATTTAGTTTAGTTTCTTTTCTGTCATTTCCTTTCTGCAATTTATTTTAGTTTCATTGAAGTGTGACAGAATTCACTGAGAAACCCTAGAAGTAGCACCCTTTCGTACACTTCAAGCATTCACAGAAAAAATTCTAAAAACATAGTGTGTTTCTTTGATTTTCCTAATGGTATACTAGTTAGCAAAGATGTTGAGGACTTTACGAAGCACATTTCAGAAGGAAAAAATTACAGGTAACAAATGAGGAATACTAGAGACTAGTTGATCTTCATCAAAGAAAACAGGTATTCCAAGGAGAGTTGTAGTCATGGTTCATTTGAATAAGGAAAGGTATCCCAAAAGTTCTTGCCACAAATTGAAACTTAAAAAAAGAAGATAGGATTTTATAAGATATTAAAGAGGAGAAATGAAAATGTTTATATGGTAAAATTACTTTGAAAACTGGCATCAATGTTTTTTTTAATGTAGCAGATATATATTGTTATTCAGTTGTTTTGGAAGTTGATTAAAATGACACAATAATTAAAGAATGTGATAAACATTTATCCATGAAAGAATGAAAGCAGATTGAACAAATGGTAAAAACCAAGACCACTATTACAAAATCCAAAAGTTATAAAATATAAAATGTATTTTGTGAAAAGAAAGGAACTAATAAAATCAAACAACAAAATCAAACAACATTGGATCACTAATTAAAAATAATATAATCGTGTTGATATATCTAAAGAGACTCAGAATTTTTTGAACAGGCAGATAAGGATCTATTTGCGTGCATTATGGTTCACATGAAGGACCTAGAAACTAAACCAATTTGCAAATTTTTAAGAGTGTTTGGCATTCTTACAATTTGAGTTAATTTAGAAAGTAATGAGTTGTTTTATATTGTGAAAATAAGTGGATAGCTAGGAATTTCCTTATTTTATCTAGGAGATTCATCCTTATTGCACTCAATTTTTGAAATTGAAACCATATTCTTCTCATAAGGAAAATATTATTTTTGTAGGGCTTTCATCATGGTCTAGGGTCCAAAACATTGTGTATGAGATTTAAAAAACAATGCTTAGGTGTTCATTTCATGGATTTCACCTCCTAACCATTGCTAGGGCTAGGAAACCCATCCTTGCTATTCCTAATCTTTAAAATTGGACTGGTATGTTGTTATTGGGGTAAAAATTTCTTCTATTCTTGTATCAAGTTCTATGTTCTTGTGAGTGGACTACTAGCCTAATAAGGATTAAGAGCTAAATTCATGGCTTTTAATTTGAAACCATGTCTTGGGTGAAGTTACCCATCCCATTTTATGCCTAATCTCTAAAATCAAGCTTATATTCTTATATTAGGAAAAAAAATCCTTATGAAATACATGTATCATGGTTTAGCATTCCCTTCATAATTAATTGACTCAACAAAGATTACTCAAGGGCTAAATTCCTAGCATTTTACTTTAAACCATGGCTTGGGTGAGAAGATCCATCCTTCTTATACCCAATCATTGAATGTAGCCCATATTCTTCTAGTACAAACATTGTTGCTTAGGTCTTATGAACCCAAAATTAATATGATCTTTTGTTTATTAAATTATTAAATATTCTACATATATATATTATCTTAAAATTATGATACTATTTATATCTTTATATTGTGATATTAAAAATGTTAATTATTTATAGATATTTAATTCAATTATTCTTTTGTTTTTTCTGAGACATGAAAAAATCTGGGTGTTAATGTGCTTGCTTCCTTTTTCAAGTTTTATATCTCAATGACTTGATTTAAGTGCAAAAGCTAGACTAGATAGATTTAAAAAAATTTCCCAAATTTTTATAGATGTTTCTGATTTTAACGATATTTTAACTGTTTAAAAACATTGATCTTTTATTAAATGGAAATGAATATAAAGTTTATATGGTAAAATAATATTTTATTTAGAAAAATATTATAGATAACTATTAAAAAAAGTAAAAAAAAATCTATGTTGCGAGGAAATGTGTGGACGGGGACGGGTGCATCATTTTTTGAAACATGGTGTGTGGGTTTGTGGGGTATATATATATTATAAATTTTGTAAATTTGTTTATTTTCAAACTTTAAACATAAAAACTAAAATATTCATGATTTAAACTTTAAAGATTTAAACATGGACATCATTGAACATTCAACAGTTACATTGAAATTTCAAAATTTCTAGTTTGATATCAAGTGAAAAGTGGAGTTTACACATACTTGTAACTCTGGCTCCAAGCCAATTTCGCCCAAAAATGTCAAAGGGAAAGAGAAGGCAAAAAGTTTCATTCTTGGCCAAAAATGTAAAAAAAAGACGGTTAAAAGAGTGATTAGAAAAGCAAGTGATGTCAGTTGCCCATGAGAGAATGTGGAGATTACAGTAGAAAAAAAAGAGTTTGTAATCATAGTATATGGCATTGTGGTTGCTTCAAGATTCTAATACTTGGCAATAGATTGTTTATTGTGGTTGCTTCAAGATTCTAATACTTGTTATAAGGAAGCTTTCCCATCTTTGAAATCATGGGTCGATTTACTATTTAGAATTAAATTTTAATTTACTAGTTTTGTTATGCAAACAATGAAGTTTGAACATACAAAAATTAGAATTAATTCTTGTCACATGGTGAATTTTCAAGAGCTATTTGTGAATCTTCAAGTAGGGATTGCATCTTTGTGGATTGCGTCTCTGTGGGAACCTCGAGTCACCGGCACACATACTAGCGAATGCCCCAAACACACTGTTGTGCATGTCAGCCCCTCCATCCATATTTTTGGCCTACCGCCCCATATAAACCTTTCAAACCTGCTATCGTGGTAGAAAACCCCCATATCCTACACATCGTCCCCCTTTCCGCCCGCAAAATACACTACATAAAGGCTAAAATCCATATTCGGAAATATTATCAGGCCTAGCCTCTGAGATCTCAGCGCTCCCTGTTTTGGTTCCCATGTGACCCAGGTACAAGACCGTGTGCCAGACAGGCGGGAGCTTATCGCCTAATGTTTTCGGGCCAAACCGCAGCCGTCCGATTTTAATTAAATCAACGGCCCGCAACCATATCACCCGTGGTGGCCCCCGCGCCCGAAAACTGGCGGTTAATTCCGCACCATCTTCACCAGGATGGCGGTTTTCGATCAAATGGCAGCGATTCCACATGCTGCATGACGCGTGTCCTCAATGTAAAATCTCCAAACCACCCATTTCATGCATTAAATATTGGTCAAAGGCCGGGCAGCGGAATGATTATAAACCGTCAGATCTCGAAGTCTTCATCCAACGGCTACTGCTTGAATTAATTGCACGGGTGTTAATGCCAGTCTATAGTGTCCCGTGGCCCACCGTTACATCGTTCCCAATGCATTTGAGCCATTGATCCGGTTTCAAGATCCGACGGTCCAGGACACATTCTCCTCCGCCTGTTGACCCCGCATCTCCACGTCACCCCTTCCATATCATCTGTCGTCCATTCGTTCACAGCTTCCACGTGTCATCCACTTTCACCTCCACCATTCATATATTACATCCATATGCCATATTCTAGTGTTTTAGGTTATAAATTTCCATCGGTCCATTCTTTACAGTCCCTCTGCGTTTTCACCACCACCCGGCGTACCGCCACCATTGTTGTCATGACGCTTTGTCACACGCCCACCCTCATTGCGTGTCTATCCCTGAGTCTGGTTTCTTTTAATGTGATTGTGGATTTTTGCAGGTGTTTGGTGCTGAAGGACCATCGTAACTCATGGTTTACATCACAGAGAATGAGTACATTTCAAAAGATCTATTCAGCAGGTGCAGGATGATGAAGCATGAGCCCGGGAGGATATCGTTGATAAGACATTTATTTAATGGAGCAGAGTTGGGATATACCAAACCCTCCAGAGTCTTTTAAAATGAAGATTTTATAGATTGGGATATTAATGGAGCAACCACAAAATATCAGGGAATGATCGAGAACCTCGACCTCCATGCATTTAATATTTTAGGTGTAAAATCAAAAGACGGAGGGCAAAAGTGCAAGAACTTAAAAATCATATCTTCCAGGTTACTTCAGCAGATTTTTCATCTAAGGAAAAGTACAGAATGTCTATTATATACTATCCTTGAGCCACGTTCATGTAGAGTTTTTCATCCTCAACATTTATTTCATGAAGTAGTAGCAGAGTACTTGCACCAGTTCAGCACCGTCAAACAGCATAGGCGGGTTTTTCTTTCAAATTTGTTTTAAATTAGATCATTAAATGTGTATCACCTACCTCATTCTCTAGAGTTTTCTCCTTCTCCTATAAAAACTAGAAAGAAAGATATTGTAAGGGTTCCAGATTTCTATCAGTAAACTGTGCAGTGAGAAGTTCTTGTATACATCTTGTAACACTTCTGTATGAAGGCTTAGAGCCCGTAGGGTCTCAGTGAGGAGGAGTTATAACTGTAATGAGGATTCTGGTCTTTGGTATCTCACAGTATGTAATCTTCTTTTATGTGTTAATATCAAATCTCATTCCATGCTATTTATCTTCTTGTATCATGTTCTAGAATGCGAGTGGCTCACTGGTCTCAAGGAAGGATTCATCCCAGTTGGTGCCCATACTTGGATTAGTCAAGCGCTTTAAACAGGCCTAGTCGTGATATATTGTTCCATGTCCATTTCATCCATATTTTCTGCTATATTAGTTACTTGAGGATGGTGCTTTTAAAACGCTATTGTCATGTACGGATTCTTAGTTGGATAAGCCCATATGTGGTTTTGTTGTGTATCTGGGTATCAGCCTCATGCTAACTAGTATCTTCTTCATGTTTCTTCACTGCATCCACTTTCTGATATTTGATTTCTGTGGCATATTATTTGAACTAGCCCTCTTTGCAGTAAGCTGTCTCTTAACTGTTTGATGCTTTTGTATTGGAGTTTTGCATGATGTTCCTACATTATTCTTATCTTTGTATCAGCTTCTGAGAGAGATTGGTCCCATTTAAACTAATTTCCTTGTTTAACAAGAGATAGTAAGAGAGCTTTTGGACTGACAACCCAAGCTATATTATGAGCTCCTTGCTATATTAAGATGTCCTAGGCACTGGTCTATAGCAACTCTAGGCTGTCTCTAGGGGTGACAAAATTGTCTACAACATCTTTCTGGCGCCGTTGCCAGGGAACGAATTCAAGAATATCAGTTTCCCTAGGCCTCGACAAATCATATTCAATCTCTAATCAGGTGAGCATAGAGAGTTGAAGAGTTGCATATCTCTCACCTTGGCGATTCCACTGTTCTTTATTTGATAAATCTATTGGTAGTTCTGGCTCCTCGAAAGCCACATTTGAGGTCATATTCCTCTAAGTTAAAGGCATCCTCTGTATCTGACCCAGAGAATATTATTCATAAAAGAAGTTGGAAAGAAAGACGATCAACCCATGTTGAAGACCCTGAATATTCTCAAGAAAATTATCCATCCTCTTCTTCTCAAGAAATTCCAGTAGAAAGTCTTGACTTTACTGAAGAAAATCCTGAATATTACTCAGATAGCCCACCCAGGGGAAGTGCTAGAACCAAAGAAAAACTTCATCTCACCCCTGAGGCTGAAGAAGTTAAAGAAGTCACAGAAGTAGTTGCTGTTAACCGTGAACTTTTCCCATCTACACCCCAGGCTTCTGTGCAATTTATTCCCATTGTTATACATACTCCACTTCCTCCTCCTCCTCTTCCTCCACTTGTACATCAGACCGTTGCACAACCCCCACTTCCTCCAATGGCTAATGTTCCAGCTTTCCTATTGAGAAAATATGCTCCTTTAGCACTCCCCCAGGTGCTAAATGATATGCCACAGGATTATTTGAAGATTCTGCCTAGATTTAATGGAGAAAATGAAATTGATGCTCAGAAACATCTTGAGACTTTTTGCTCTTTTGCAAAAAAATTAAATGTAGAACATTTAGATGTGGTCTTAAGATTATTTGTACAATCTTTGGAGGGTGAAGCCAGAAAGTGGTTCAAGACCTTGGGAAACCGTTCAGTGACCACCTGGGATGACATGGAGAATACTTTTCTCAGGAAATGGGGAGAAAAGAAAGACCATGGACAATGTCTTACTGAATTCAATACTCTTAAGAAGAAACATAATGAAGGAGTGTCAGAGTTTATCAAGAGATTTAATAAGTTATATCTAAATCTCCCTGCTGATATGAAGCCACATCAGAATGCTGCCAAATTTGTTTTCATTGCAGCCTTTGACTCAGAGTTCAGTTTCTCACTCAGAGAGAGAAAGTCTGCCACCCTAGATGATGCTCAGTCAGATGCTCTTGAGCTGGAAGCAAACTTTTCTTCCACTGGAAAATTAAAAGGAAAAGCTGAACAGGAAACTAGGAGAAGAGGTAAGGAAGAGGTCTCTACCTCCAGTCAAGACAAAGACGTAGATAGAATTGAAGAAATGAGTAAAATGATCAAAAATATGTCTAATAAGCTGGGTAAGCTCGAATTGGAGGCTAAGAATACAGCTCCCAAGAACTTCTATAATGCTCCAAACAAAGGATACAATCCTCAGTATAAGAGACCACCATTGCAAATATTGCCAAGGGAAGCAAAGGAGCAGCAAGATCAGGTACCACATCTCTTGTACCTGGAAGGTCCAACAGATGAATCCACTGAAGATGCTGCTTATGAACTAGAAGATTCAAATCTTTCTTTCTCAAACAATGATGATATGGAATGCCCATTGCAAGAAGAAGAAGAAGAAGCAGATATTGATCATTATTGTAAGAAATTTGCTGATTTCATGCAAGCACAATTCAATGTAAAATATGATCTCAGATCTTCAAGGAAGAGGACCCGGACTCAAGATCAAGAAGAAGAGCCCCCTCAAAAGGAAGCACCTACTCAGAAGGAATCAGCAACAAAGAGAAACACAGAAAAAGGTAAGAGTCCTCTAAATACTCCCTTGCAGCCTAATGACCAGATTCCTTCTTCTTCAAAAGTAGTCAGTCCTCCTAATGATGGATCTGTGTCAAAAGAAATAAAATTTTCAGTTGAAAATAAAGAGTCAAAACAAGTTGTGATAGAAAAGCCCCCTCCTGCTTTTAGTTTGCAAAAAGAACTTGAGAAAATTAAAATTCCAGTCCCCTTGACCAAGCTGTTAAAACAACCTGCATATCAGTCCCAAGTTACTTCTTTTATGCTCCCTCCTGAAATATCAATTGTGCCTGATAGTTTAAAGCTTCAAGAAGAAAGACCCATGGTAGTCTTTGGCCCACATGTTGAGGAAGTAGATCCTTCTACTCCTCCTTTTTATGTGTCTCTAGTTATTCATGACCTACTGTTACACAATTTCATGTTAGATTCTGGGGCTTCCCATAATCTTATGCCTCTATCTGTCATGGAACAACTAGGACTGCAAATCACACGCCCATATAAAGACCTTTATTCATTTGATTCCAAAAGAGTCAAATTCTTGGGGATGATTAAAGATTTAGTGGTCAATTTGGCCCAAATTCTAGCAAAGAGTGTGGTCATGGACATTGTGGTGGCTGATATCCCAGCCCGCTTTGGCATGTTGCTGTCAAGGTCCTGGGGTACAAAAATTGGTGGGTCAATTAAGCTGGATTTCACATATGCTACCATCCCAGTTTTTGGTGGACAGGAGAGGAGGTTATACAGAGAGACTAAATTTGTCAAGGTAGTTACTAAGGCTGATAACTCTGAAAATTCACCAGTCTATAGTAAAGAAGGAGATTTTTCATGTTTTATGCTAGAAGAAGATCAAAATTATGTGCATGAATCCTCCTTCAAAATTAAGGATGAGCAGCCTTCAGAAAATTATGAAGCTGGAATCTGGACTTTACATTTTGATGGGGCAAATTCTAGAGAAGGAAATGGAGCTGGGGTATTATTAATTTCTCCTATAGGCAAATGGGTCCCACTGTCCTTTAAATTTGAATATGAGGCTACCAATAATGTAACTGAATATGAAGCACTTTTGTTGGGATTACAGACAGCCAAGAATATGGGCATACAAAGTTTAAAAGTCATGGGAGACTCTGAGCTGGTGGTAAGGCAGGTCAGAAATCAATGTCAAACTAAGCATCCTCGCCTGAAAGCATATATAAATGAAGTATGGGACATTGTGGAGAATTTCTTCTTGGCATTTAACATACAGTTCATGCCCCAGGAGCAGAACAGAATGGCAGACTCTCTTATTGTGGCTGCAAGTACATTTCGTCCTCCACAGAATCCTCTTTTGAGGTATGAAATTGAAGTACGATACAGACCATCAATCCCAGATAATGTTAAACATTGGCAGGTATTTGAAGATGATGAACAAATGAAGAGATTCTTGGAGATAGTGGGAGAATTCTCCAATATGGAGATTGATGATAATGAAGAAGAGGAAGCTGAAAATGTTGTAGAAAACAAATGGGAAGAAAAAATAGCAGGCAATAAAGTGCTACAGCTGAAAGGAAATATCATACCTAGAGGGCTGGTACCTCTAGAAAGATTGTTTGACAAAAATAATGTTCCATTGCAGCATAATAAAATAGTAGAAGAAAATCAAGTAGAAGACTTGAATTTGGGCACTGATGCTGAGCCCAAAATTGTAAGATTATCTAAGAAGGTTTCAGAGGAATACAAAAGAAAATATTTGAAATTATTTCAGTCATACAAAGATGTATTTGCATGGTCCTATCAGGACCTAAAAACTTTTGATGTTAATATAATGCAGCATAAAATTCCTCTGAGGGAAGATGCAAAACCATACAAACAGAAGCTCAGGCAGATAAATCCTCTGCTGCTTCCCTCTATTGAAAAAGAAATCAAGAAGCTGCTGAAGGCCAAAATAATTGTGCCACTGAGATACTCAAAATGGGTAGCAAACCTTGTTCCTGTTCAAAAAAAGAATGGAGAAATAAGATTGTGTGTAGATTTCAGAAACTTAAATAGAGCATCTTTAAAAGATAATTATCCATTGCCTAAGATGGATTACATTCTGCAGAAAGTGGTCAGAGCCTCCAGAATGTCAATGATGGATGGTTTTTCTGGTTACAATCAGGTAGCTGTGTTCCTAGAGGATCAGAAGAAAACTGCATTTACAACACCATGGGGAACATTTATGTATGCCAGGATGCCATTTGGATTAATTAATGTAGGAGCCACTTTTCAGAGGGAAATGGACATAGCTTTTGTTGGAGAGCAGGACAAGTTTCTGGTGGTATATCTGGATGATATCACAATATTTTTAAAGGATGATACTGAACACATTCAGCACTTGAACCTTTGAAAAATGCAGAAGGTATGGTATTTCCCTCAATCCTCAAAAATCTTTATTTGCATTAGATGAGGGAAAAATCTTAGGGCACATTGTAACTAAAGATGGTGTGAAAATAGACCCTAAGAGAGTTGAAGTCATAAATGGTATTCCTTTACCTAGGAATAAGAAAGAAGTGCAGGTGTTTCTAGGCCGAATCAATTTCCTAAGAAGGTTTATTCCTAACTATGCTGAGATAGTTAGGCATATAACTGATATGTTGAAAAAGAATAATGAGGTGAAATGGTCCCAAGAATCTAGATATGCATTCACAAGGATAAAATAGGCATTTGCTGAAACCCCTGTGCTAGCTGGACCTGATTATACAAAGCCATTTATGATCTTTTCATTTGCTTCACCTCATACAGTAGCAGGAGTCTTATTACAGAAAAATGAAGAGGGATATGAGCAGCCCATAGCCTTTTTCAGTCAGGTATTAAATGATGCAAAATTGAAATACAACATATTGGAGAAGCAGGCATATGCCCTGGTAAAGTCTCTTAAAGCTTTCAGAATGTATATTTTGCAATCTCACATCACTGCATATGTCCCTACAGCAGCAGTCAAAGACATTCTTGTTCAGGGGGATAGCGAAGGTAAAAGAGGAAGATGGATTGCAAAAATTCAGGAGTATGATTTGGACATAAGGCCCACTAAGTTGGTTAAAGGACAGGGGCTAGCCAAAATTTTGTCTGAATCAAATCATCGGGCTCTAGGTATAAATTTGTCCATGATAGAAAATGAAGAGTCTGAAAAAGAAGAAGAACAACAAGGGCTAGAGATGGCCACTCAGAAGATACATATAAAATACCTCACTAGCCCTTGGTACAAGGAAATAGTTGAATATATTTTAACACTCAGCTATCCTCCAAGTTGTGATAAGATAAAATACAGGGCTTTGAGGCTGAAATCACAAAAGTATATAGTTGCCAATGGTCAGTTATATTGGAGAGACCCTTCAGGCATACTATTGTTGTGCCTCACAGAGGGTGAAGTAGAAAATATGATGGTGGAGTTTCATGTGGGAATTTGTGGAGGAAATTACAGTTGGAGGGCTATAGCCCATAAAATACTGAGGGCTAGTTTTTATTGGCCTAAATTATTTGGAGATGTTTTTAATTAGGTTAGAGCATGTGATAAGTGTCAAAAATTTGCTGAGAGACAAAAGCTGCCTGCTTTGCCCTTAATTCCAGTTCATGTAAATGAACCATTCCAACAATGGGGATTAGATTTTATTGGAGAAATACATCCCCCTTCAAGTGGCCAACATAAATGGATATTGACTGCAACATATTACTTTACAAAGTGGGTGGAAGCCATACCTGCGAGAAATGCTATAGATGCTGTAATAATCAAATTCATGGAAGAAAACATCATATCCAGGTTTGGCTGTCTAGCTAGAATTGTAACCGATAATGCACAAGCCTTCAAGTCCAATAAATTTGTAAATTTCTGCCAGCAGTATAATATTACATTAAATCACTCCACAGCTTACTATCCATAGGGGAATGACTTGGCAGAATCATCTAATAAAACTCTGGTGAGGGCCTTGAAAAAGACTATCAATGAGAATCAAAAGAATTGGGATTCCCAATTGAAATTTGCTCTATGGGTAAACAGAACAACTAGCAAGAGAGAAACAGGGAAATCTCCTTATGAATTAGTATACGGATAAGCAGTAGTGTTTCCTGTGCAGTTGGCTTTGCCAGTGGCACGCTTTATGTAGGAAAATCAGGAAGAACTAGATGACATGGTCAGATGAATTAATCAATTGATCGAATTAGAGGAAACACAGAACCAAGTGAATCAGAGATTAACAGAATATCAGGAGAAAATGAAAAATGTATTTGATCAGCATGCAAAAGACAGGAAATTTCAAATTGGTGATCTGGTTCTCAGATGGGATATCCGGAGAGCTGAAAAGAGAAAACATGCTAAATTTGATCCACTTTGGTTTGGCCCATTTAAGATTATGGAGCTAAAAGGTAATAATACATTTATTTTAGAAAATTTGCAGGGTGACTTGTTAGATGCCCCTGTGAACGGCCAATTCCTAAAGCCCTATTTTCAATTATGATTCGGGCAGAGTATGCCAATTGTATTATATTGTATATAGACTTTGTTTCAGTTTTTATTTTAATAAGGGATGTGTGCTAATGAGTTTTGAAGAAAAAGCAAAAGGGCTGAAGAGCGGAATCTACATACAAGATGATCAGTGGTCTACAGGTTCTCGACGTGTCCAAGAATGAACACGCCGTCCCCAGCTGGAGCCGATGTTATCCATGTTTCCCCTTCATTTAAATTTTTGGCCTAATGCTCCTCATGAACCCTTTAAATCAGATATCGGGGCCATAAACCCTCATATTCTGTCTACCGTTACCCTTCCCGCTCGCAAAAATACACTGTACAAAGGCTCAAAACCCATAATTGAAAATTTATCGGGCCTAGCCCCTGAGATCTCAGCCCTCCCTGTTTTGGTTCCCATGTGACCCAAGTACAAGACCGCGTGCTAGACAGGCGGGAGCTTATCGCCTAATGTTTTCGGGCCAAACCGCAGCCGTCCGATTTTAATTAAATCAACGGCCCGCAACCATATCACCCGTGGTGGCCCCCGCGCCCGAAAACCGGCGGTTAATTCCGCACCATCTTCACCAGGCTGGCGGTTTTCGATCAAATGGCAGCGATTCCACACACTGCATGATGCGTGTCCTCAATGTATGATCTCCAAACCGCCCATTTCGCGCATTAAATATTGGTCAAAGGCTGGGCAACGGAATGATCGTAAACCGTCAGATCTCGAAGTCTTCATCCAACGGCTACCGCTTGACTTAATTGCACGGGTATTAATGCCAGTCTACAGTGTCTCGTGGCCCACCATTACATCGTTCCCAGTGCATTTGAGCCGTTGATCTAGTTTCAAGATCCGACGGTCCAGGACACATTCTCCTCCGCCTGTTGACCCCCATCTCCACGTCACCCCTTCCATATCATCTGTCGTCCATTCGTTCACAGCTTCCACGTGTCATCCAATTTCACCTCCACCATTCATATATTACATCCATATGCCATATTCTAGTGTTTTAGGTTATAAATTTCCATTAGTCCATTCTTTACAGTCCCTCTGCGTTTTCACCACCACCCGGTGTACCGCCACCATTGTTGTCATGACGCTTTGTCACACGCCCACCCTCATTGCGTGTCTATCCCTGAGTCTGGTTTCTTTTAATGTGATTGTGGATTTTTGGAGGTGTCTGGTGCTGAAGGACCATCGTAACTCGTGGTTTACATCACAGAGAACGAGTACATTTCAAAAGATCTATTCAGCAGGTGCAGGATGATGAAGCATGAGCCCGGGAGGATATCGTTGATAAGACATTTATTTAATGGAGCAGAGTTGGGATTTACCAAAACCTCCAGAGTCTTTTAAAATGAAGATTTTACAGATTGGGATATTAATGGAGCAACCACAAAATATCAGGGAATGATCGAGAACCTTGACCTCCATGCATTTAAGATTTTAGGTGTAAAATCAAAAGACGGAGGGCAAAAGTGAAAGAACTTAAAAATCATATCTTCCAGGTTACTTCAGCAGATTTTTCATCTAAGGAAAAGTATAGAATGTCTATTATATACTATCCTTGAGGCACGTTCCTGGAGAGTTTTTTATCCTCAGCATTTATTTCATGAAGTAGTAGCAGAGTACTTGCACCAGTTCAACACTGTCAAACAGCATAGGCGGGTTTTTCTTTCAAATTTGTTTTAAATTAGATCATTAAATGTGTATCACCTACCTCATTCTCTAGAGTTTTCTCCTTCTCCTATAAAAACTAGAAAGAAAGATATTGTAAGGGTTCCAGATTTCTATCAGTAAACTGTGCAGTGAGAAGTTCTTGTATACATCTTGTAACACTTCTGTATGAAGGCTTAGAGCCCGTAGGGTCTCAGTGAGGAGGAGTTATAACTGTAATGAGGATTCCGGTCTTTGGTATCTCACAGTATGTAATCTTCTTTTATGTGTTAATATAAAATCTCATTCCATGCTATTTATCTTCTTGTATCATGTTCTAGAATGCGAGTGGCTCACTGGTCTCAAGTAAGGATTCATCCCAGTTGGTGCCCATACTTGGATTAGTCAAGCGCTTTAAATAGGCCTAGTCGTGATATATTGTTCCATGTCCATTTCATCCATATTTTATGCTATATTAGTTACTTGAGGATGGTGCTTTTAAAACGCCATTGTCATGTATGGATTCTTAGTTGGATAAGCCCATATGTGGTTTTGTTGTGTATCTGGGTATCAACCTCATGCTAACTAGTATCTTCTTCATGTTTCTTCGCTGCATCCACTTTCTGATATTTGATTTCTGTGGCATATTATTTGAACTGGCCCTCTTTGCAGTAAGCTGTCTCTTAACTATCTGATGCTTTTGTATTGGAGTTTTGCATGATGTTCCTACATTATTCTGATCTTTGTATCAGCTTCTGAGAGAGATTGGTTCCATTTAAACTAATTTCCTTGTTTAACAATAGATAGTAAGAGAGATTTTGGATTGACAACCCAAGCTATATTATGAGCTCCTTGCTATATTAATATGTCGTAGGCACTGGTCTATAGCAACTCTAGGCTGTCTCTAGGGGTGACAAAATTGTCTACAACACTCCCCATGAGCGAGAAAGAAGCATACCATATTTTGGTGGGATGTTAGCTACTACAATATCCATAACCATGCTCTTACCAGGGTACTGAACCAAATTCACACATAAGTCTTTAATCAATCCTATACAATTGACTTTGCTGGAATCAAAAGAGAGTAAGTCTTTATAAGGCCTGGTTATTTCTAGATTTAGAGTTTCCATAATAGCTTTTGGCATTAAATTGTGGGAAGCTCCTGAATCTAACATTGCATTGTGTAAAATCTGATCGTGAATAGTAAGACTAATATAGAAAGGAGGAACTGTTCCATCTGAATTCTTACCATTTACATCAGGGCCAAATATCAATTCTGGTTGATCATCGTTTGAATTAATAGAATCTTCACCATCATTCATATTCAAAGTTTCAGTAATTGTTGATTTATATAAGTCATTCTTTACCAATTATGTTAAAGGAATTGGTATTTTTAACTTAGCTATTTCAGTTTGAATATTAAATGATGGTTGAGACTTACTAATTTGAATTAGTTCATCTTTTTTGACAGTTATTTGAGTGTGTTTTTCATGAATTTCAGTAGATGTACTTTTATCTTGAGTTGTTATTTTGTTTTCTGTCTGAGTTTCTTGACTTTTGCTGTCTTTAGTTCTCTTTTCAGGGATAGATTCAAGGGCAACAGAAGCTTTTTCAGATTTTGAACTTTCAACAGAAGCTTTGGTATTAACAGTTTTGGGATTTGCTGATTTAGAATCTGCATGATTCTTCTTTGGATCAATTATTGCTGATTTTACTGAATTAGGGGCTTTGGTAGTGTTGGCCTTTTGGGCATTATTGGAGGATTGGGCCACTTCTTCAGTGATGTCAACAATTTTTGGACTTGGAAATTTTTTGGGACTGGGAGGATTGGAATTTTGCTTGTTTTCCCTTGGTAGAATTTGCAAAATCTTTGTTTTTGGTGCTTCTACATTCCTTTTAGTTTGATTTTGAGAAGTGTTTTTTGTAGAAGTTTCATTTTTTTTTTTGTTTCTAAGGTTATACTGATTATTAATTTCATTAATGGCGAAGTCATAACCTTGTTTGAAATCAAAGGATTCACTAGATTCTACTTTGAGTTGTTGAAGCTCAAAAAGTTCTTGATCCTCCTGAGTGAGGAAAATAGTGTTGTCTTCATCTATCTCCATTATTATATTGATGTTATCCTCATCTTCATCATTATTATGAGAACTCTCAGCATAGTTCTCTTGAAATGGGGGCCTAATGTTTTGATATGGAGTAGCTTCTTTAGCTTTTCTAGGGTTTTTATTTTTTCTGAAGTTGGGATTTCTGATTTGTGGTTGGTTATCCCATTGTGGTTTTCTCTCAATATTTTATAATCTATCAACCACCCTTTCTAAAGTTTTAGCAAATAAATCTAGTTTAGCATCTGAATTTGATGTTTCTTCTTTGATTGTGACTCTCCTTTCATTCCTAAGTCTGGATTTTTTAGCTAGAATATTAATTTCTACACTAACATCATCTAATTGCGTCTGTTCTAATGTTTCAGCATCCCTTTCTCTTAGTGTATAAGCCATATCTGGATCAAATCCATCAGGGAATTTAAGAAGTACAGAGTAGGATGTAGGTTTAAGATCAGCAGGAATGGCATTATAAACACTATTATACCTAGTGCAGTAATCCCAAACAAACTCATTAGGAGATCTTTTTAAAGCATCAAACTCAGACAAAATTTGCAAAGGATTCTTTTTCTTTTCCCATTTATTTAAAAATTATCTATGAAATGCAGCTAAATTAGCTATACTACCAGCTGCTAAATTTTTAAACCATTTCTTAACTTCTCCCATTAAACATTGAGAAAATAACCTCATTTGAACATCTGACTCATCAATTTCATAGATTTCATAGTAGTCTGTCATTTTTGTGACATGTTGTTGAGTAGTATATTGTGACAGGCCATCAAATAGTGGTATATTTTTCTGGTAATCTTGGGGCATATCATGGAGGTTTTGGGGTAAGACAAGGGGAGCATACCTAGCAGCCATGGCTTGAAGTTTTGCTGAACTGGGAGGTATAACAGTAATTATAGGAGCAGTACTGGATATAGTAGCTGATGTGCTGAAAGTTGTACTTGAAGAGCTTGGAAAAGAGGTTGGTATATATATGGAACTACTTGGAAATAAGGATGTAGTGCTTATAAAACTAGTGGATGCAGTGGATTGAGTGGATGAGTGGAATAATATCCTAGGCTGCAAAGGCAACTTAGGATTTAATTTTTTTGTGGATGAACTTGCAGTGGAATCTAAAAATGAGGTGACAACATTCAGATTTGAATCTACTGCTGGAATTATTGTTGTGTGCAATTGAGAAACTGAGGGCTTAATGTGGGATAATAAATGGGCTAATTTAGTAGCTTCATCAATGTCTTTAATTAGTGTAACATTAATCCTTTCTACTTGACTTTGAGATTCAGATTTATCTGATTTTATTTTTGCTGAAATAATATTCTGTTTCACATTCAAAAAAGAAGTAAAAACAAGATCTATTACAATATCTTTTAAATCAGTTTCAGATTTATTTTTACACAATGATTGTTCAAACTTGAAATCAAAAGCAATATCAAATAAGATCACTAACTCTCTCGGTAAAGAATTAGATTTTCTTAATGGTACTTCAGTTTCTAAATTGACAATTTGTTTTTTCTTTTTTCCAATCTGTTCTGGGTTATCTACTATAACTACAGGCTTAGGATCCGGATTAGACCTGGTATAGTAGGTTTTCCTAGAAGCCAAAATGACTGTTTATGAATACCCAAAACCCTTAAAAATAATCTTAAAGTAAAAAGATAAATGAATGATCTTCCTTTAAGACTAAATTTAAAATTGGAGATTGCTTAGATTCCCCAGTATGGTCGCCAGTATGTTATCACCCTAGTAATTTCTCAAGATTGTGGGATTTTGGTTTTTAGTTTAAGGAAACTAGGGGCAACCACAAACCTACTTTGGAAATTTAGGATCTAGACTTCCTAAATTTCAGAGAGGGCTCTCTCTTTATAATTTAAGTTTGTTTTTGTTTAGTGTTTTAGGCTAGTTATGATAGAAAAATTGGTTTTAGTTTTGAATTGGTTTGGTGGGAAAAAATCACTTAAAGATAAAATAGGGAGAAATCTACTTGACCATTGGGCTAATGGAGTCTAAATCTAGATAGCAGTACTAGAAGGCAAGGCCAAAATGATGCAAATATAGTCAGGGCAAGATAGATAACCCTCAGAGCTTTGGGTAAAAGGTTTTTGATGAAATCGTGTAGTCAGGAAAAAGGGAAATGAAGGATCCTTTGATCCGGACAATAGAGGAAGGAGGTAGAAGTCAAACAGGAGTAGGAGAAGTTAAGAATTCCTAACACCGGAAATCAGTTGAAAACATTTAAATGGTAACTTAGTTAAGACAGGGAGCCATAAGCTAGTCCTGAAGTAATATTCCTAGTTACTCATTAAGAAAGAACAAACACATAATGAAATGAATGGAACTTCGGAAAATAAAAAATGACAAGATAGATGCACTTTACTCTTTAACTTATCACGAGAATCCTGAATTATGATGTCCAATTAGCTTTGTCCAGTCTGCTACTTTCGAAATCAACACATGTAGGTCTCCAATGTATCTGCAAAAATGTATAGCAATCTTAGCAATTTTATTCCACACCAAATACTTCAAAGACTGAAGTATTTATACAAAATATTGTTTACAAAAATATCCTAGATAAATCTAGGAATAACTCTAGGAAATATAAAATATCTTTACATATAAAGAGGGACAACTGCTTAACAGTTTAGCAAGCTATCCTCTTATCCAAAAAAAATAAAACAACTTAAACTAATCAAGGAGCCTTTACTGGCTAGCTGTCCTACTTGCTGGAAAATTGGAAAATATCTTTATTGGAGATGTTTTGATGACACTCTTCCTCCTGATACAATTTGATGCTATAATTTCATCTTGATACACTTTGACTCTGTTTATTTACTCTTTTACTGCTGTAAAACGAAAACTACCAACAGTAAAAAAAAATCAGTTGATTGTTTCTAAAGTAATTTTTTTCATTGTTTTTCCCTTTCACTGCCACATTAAATCTGTAAAAGCCTGCCATTGTTCCGCATCTGGTATTTTTACACTTTTGAGTTTCCCAAAGTTTTCATCAGCATCTGTATGTTTGGAAAAGTTAGGCTTAAAAACAAATAGATGTTGAATCTCATTTTGAAGAAAAAACAAGTCTTCAATATATTGAAGAATGACCTTTCTTGTGGGAGAGCCCTGTGGCACTGGCTTATTGATTTGTTCTTTAGCATGATCCCTTATCTTCTTGTCATAATATTTTTGGGCCATTAGTTTGTCATTGCAGACATGAATATCTGGAAGACCAGTTTGTCTCAACATAGTGTATTTTGCTAAAAAATTGGTTATAGAAATATTCTAGGCATCACATTTTTCCTTTAAATTGTTCATCAGATTTTTCTTTGTCAAAACCTTCTTGATTTGAAAAAATAGTCTCTGTCGTATCTTGTATCTTTAATTCTTCTAGCTCTGTTCTATTTTTACTGTTCAAGAAAGTGATTATCTTTAATTCTTGTGCAAGTTTATCTGCTAATTCTTCTGTTGTCTTTTGGATTTCCACTTGTTCTGCTAGAAGTAGGTCTCTCTTTTAATATATGATCTGGATTGATGGCCACTGAAGATGTATATCCTCAATTATATTAGTCCATAGGTAATTTCTTATATAAGAAATTTGTGCAGTGAAACTCAAGTCTTTTTGAAGGCTTTTGATTTTCTCTTCAAGTCTTTTGGCCCTTTGCTCATAACTGTTAGCATTGATTAATGCTGCTTTGTTGGATACTTCCATATTTTGAATCATTTTCTTCAAACCGTTAATTTCATTGTTTTTCAGTGATAATTCCTCCATAAATTTTAATATCTACCCTACATCATCTGTGTGCTGTACCTGTGTGGTTGAAGAATCTGTTGCTGATGTTGTGGCTAATTGTACTAGCACTGTAGTTGCCAATAACTCTTTTGGTGCCAAATTTTCTCCCAAAGTGGAGGCCACATCTGTAGTGATTATAGGTATAATTGTAGGGATAATTGGAGCTTCAGTTTCTTTGAAAATTTCTTTCTCTTTCATAAGTTGATCCAATTGTGTTTCCATTGTTTGATTTGGGAAGTCAGTTTAATAATCAAATGCATCATATCTTCTTTCTCTACCTATTCTTGAAGAATTTCTTTAGTTTGAGGGTGCTCACTTTGAGGAAGCTTCAGCTGTTTCCTCAAAGCTGCAATGTCCTCATTTTTCTTTTTAATCAATATTTTTGCTGCTAGAACATCTAAAGGGTCAACTCCCATCTACAGAACTAAGTCTTCTAAGGTTTTTATCTTTAAATCTTTGGCATACAAAGAGCCTTTGTCAAGTTTCATTTGGTCCTGCATGTTGATAATGGTATTATACAACTTAGTGGCACTAATAGCCTTTGTTACCACAGTAGAATATAGCATCTTAGAGCTATGTATGTGGAATTCTATTTGATCCTGTTCATGCACATTTTCAGTATCTACTTCAAATTCAACCTTTTTGTAGTCTGCCACTGTCTTAGGTGTTGAAGTAGTTGGTTGTAGATATGACATGATCATTTTATTTGTGGAGTAATCAAATGCTGTAAGTAACCTGTTCTAATTCCTTAGCTTTTGTTTGAGAAATTGAGAATAAATCTCACTTTTGATTTCTTCATTCTTTTGTTTGATCTGCTTATATCTTTCTTTGATGTCTAGGTCTTTTTCCTCCACTGTCTGTGAGGAAGAAGCCTCCATGTTTTTCTGCCTTTCAATCATTTGAGTATCCTATTCACCTGTTATTTGATCTGTTTGGATGTCTGTAAGAGTCTATTTTATTATTTCTGTAGCCTCATCATTATTTACCTCAGGCTCATTGGTTTCTTCAACATCAATAAATTTTTCTTTCCCTATGGAACTGAACTTGAGCCTTTTGTTGTAAATCAACTTGAATTTAGTATCTATGGTAGTCTCCGCTGTGTAGGCTCCCTCATCTCTACCTCTTTTTGTAGAGGTTTCAGTCTTCTTTGAAGCTATCATGGCAAGTGTGATATCCATCTTTTGTGTTGGCTCTGCATTGATGACTCTATCTATCAATGTTTTTTCTACCCATTATGTCTGATTTGAAAATTTCTCAATATTAGGCTTGGGTTCATGTATGAAAGGTGGTAGTTTATTTTTAACCCTTATACTACTTAGAAGACCTTGGGGGTCATAATTCCAAGGGAAACTCACTTGAAATTTTAGCTCTATCAATCTTTTTTCTATCTCTTTATCAACTTCTCTGTTATTTACAATGAAAGGACCAATCTGATTTTTTAATTTGAACTAGGTCTTCTTTTTGGAAGCCATGAAATTAATGGCATCATAATTCAAAAATTTCCTTAAATATTCTAATGCAAATACTCTGATAGTCAAATACTTGGGCAATTTATAAGGTAGGAGATTAGATCCAAAAATTCTCAATTATGTGTGCTTCTCATATAAAAACCAATCTCCCATTTTGCACTATTCTGATAACTATAAGATTCTCTTGATGTCCTCACTTATCTTAGGTTGACCTGCTTTGTTTAGTAAACTCATAACTGACTTTATGAACAAATCTGAAAAGTCTGAATAACTAAATTCATTTTCTTCTTTTCTCAACAAAGCTATCTAATAGATAATGGATAGAGGTTTACCCTCTACATCCATTTTTTGCAATGTTATTGGAAAATGATAAGCTTGTGAAAACAAAAACAAATGGAATAAGTAGGAAGAGTATCTGAATACCCCTTCAGTGGGCAACTTGGTCAACTAATGATGGATAGAATCAGCTATAAATTTGGCATAGTCAAAAATCATGACAGGAGGATTACCTGGAGATAGAGTAGATAAAAAACCAAGGATGGATTCATCAGTGAAGTAACCTTGTATGAAAGATAACATTGAAATTACATTCCTAGGACCCTAAAAAAACTTGGAGGTGGATTAAGGAGGATTTAGTTTAGGAATATCTACATGACTAGGCATAAAATTATAGAAAATCATAAACCTCTTAGGGAAATCTAATCCCAAATATAACTGAGTTAATGCTTCAATGGAAAGGGGGACTGCTCTAGGGTCAAACTGTAGTTGCAACATTTCATTTATAGACTCTACAGTGATAGAAAATAGAATCTCCCTATCAGCATTTACAATTTCTCTTTGGTCTGGAACATAGTACTTTTGACACAATCTTATCAAGTCTTGACTAGGGTGTGTTAATGGGATTGCATATTTGGGTAAATTTGTTTTCCAAATAGGCATGTAATCTTTATCTAAAAATTTTTCATAACACTAATTGTGAAATTATAATAGGTTGAATTCTATCACAGGGTCCACAATTTTATAATCCATATCAGTCAAGGGGATGATTTCTTCAGTAGGTACTGGTGGCTGAAGGGGAATGACAGACACAGTAGTTTTTGCAGTGAGTTCAGGAGTGGATTTTGGGGCTTTTTCTACTTCAGACATAGGAGGTTTGGATCCTCCATGTTTAACAGGCCTAGAGCCTCCAGCTTTAGGTGTCATTTGTTTCTTGGTCATTTTTTTAAATAACTAAAGCTAGATTAAATAGTTTGCAGTAGTTGGATTTGTTGAAACAGAGGGTAATTGAGCAATATTATAGGCAAAGATGATGACAGTGGGTGCTTCAGTGCTCAATTACGAATCTGGGACACATGCAACAGGTTTAAGACAGAAATCAAAAACTTTCTGAATGAGTATGACCGCAAAAGAGACTTTTTAGGTATTATGTAGGTTTTAAAACCTTTTCAAGCCATGGAATTGATCTTTTAGGGGTTTTAGACTGAGGATTTGGCCTTTAATGAAGCTTTTATGAATCAGATAATTATGGAGAAATTTTGCGAGGGTTTGCCGTGTTTTTGAGTATTTTGGACACACTTGGATGGATAAATTCTCTAATTGTAGCTCAATTGGTTCAGTTGAAGGTTTAACATGTGAAATTTGCAGGCTAGATTTAGGAAAATACCTTTTTTGCAGGTATTTTTATTTTCGAAAGGGATTTTGAATATATCTACAGTTGAATTTGAGCTTGGTCCGGCTTACTGGTGCATCAACTGGCTTACCCGGTCTTCAAATGAGAAATTAGTGGTCAAATCCGGGTTTTTAATGAAAAATTGGTAAACATGGTCGTGAAAGTGTTAATTATAGTCAAGCGGAGCTTTTTCACAATTCAACTTCGCAAATAAACAATAAAAATAATGTATCAAAGGTTTTAACAATTTGATATTAATCACCATCAATGCATTAAATGCATGTCTCATCAAAGGCGAGAGAGATTTGTGTTTTCAAATGCGAAAACAGGAAATGGTTTTCATGTTGGAAATGGGTAGTAAGCGGTTTTAACCAAATTGAACGCGACGCAATAAGAATGCGACACGTCACCGGAGGTAGAAATGGGAAAACCACCCATTTCACATCCATTTGGGCGTCGGTCTGTCGTTTGGTTTATGAGTGCGAAACTCATCATCAGACATTGGATCTGGAGGATCGGAGCGAACGGTTGAGATCAACTGTAAAGTTGCGGTGAAAAGGTTGGGTGGGACTGGGTTGAATTATGCGATGGTGCATGTAAAAAACTTTATATATATGCGTTTATAACCAAAGTTTTTATCAAAAAATGTTTTATGTATAGACGAAGTCAATATATGTTTTTCAAAAGGGGTTTAATGTGGATGTTATATATATATATAAATAGAGTTTATATATATGGTTAAAAAATGCGCGCGAGGCGGGGTAGATTGGAAAGTATATTGCAAAGGCCTGGTGGTTGATTTTTGTTTCGAAAGACATAAGATATGCCCAAAAATATTTACATTTTTATTTTATTATATAGTTTTAGACCATTTGAAGGGTCTATAACCATAGGGGGGCAGGATATTTGGTTAAAGGTAGTTTTTTTAGACCAAAGGGGTATAATTTGGGATTTTATTTCAGCACGTGGATAATAACTTTGGCCTAAAAATCTTATAATAGTGGGTTTAAAAGGGTATTAATATAAAAGGGAATTATATTAATAGGAAAAGGTCAATTTAGGGATTTAATATATAAATTAAAAGTTAATATGACAAGGGACAATGTAATACATCAAAAATACAATTATATGACTAAGTAAAGTGAAAATATTAAAGCATAGCTTTTATCATTTATTATTTCACCACTTTTAACTTAGGATATAATATTTTTTAGGGTTTTTATGCTATGTATAATTGAAGGGAGTTATTCAAATGGGGAATTTCATATTTCATTAAGTAAAAAAGGTGCTTACTTATGAAATTGAATAGTAATGAGTGTATGAAGGGTAAATGATGATAATTAGGGATTTAATATAGGAATTCAACACTTTTAACTTATCAGTCATCAAGCCTTGGGTCCGGTCACAACATAATTCAGAGAAATGCTCTAAGCCTCTTTGACTGAAAGTCTAGAATGCATAATAACTATAGGGGAGGGGAAATTAGTGATTATTTGCCCGGTGATGAATATTTACATGCTTTTCCCACTTCTTTATACCTACCCAACTTTAATCTAACATTTTTTCTTCCATTTTGCAGGTGCATTTGAGCTAGCAACCTTGAACATTTTTTTCTTTTAAAAGCATAAAACTATCCAGATCTACCTTATATCATCCGAGGGCTCAGATTAAATTGATGAGCTCCTCTTTATTCTCTACCTATCTACTAATTAGTTAGGATTAAACTGTCTGACTAATCTTTATTCACTATTCTACAACAATAAAATTGAAATCATGACAGTTCAAGTTTACACAGTTTAACTCATCATGGATTATGGCATTTATTGACACTCTGCCATAATCATCAGTAACAAAGTAAAAAGTAGTGGCATTTGAATTTGCACACTTTCATGCTTATTTCTTTTTCTTTTGGGGTATATATTTTTTCTAAGTCCTTTGATCTTTCTTTTATGACTCTTACCCTCTTTTTGATTTTCTATTTTTTTAATTTATTTTTACAAAATATGGGAAAACAACTTGCAGAAAGAAAGGTACGTACATATTTTACAAGACTATCATAAGTCAATTCCAGAATATGAATCCTATACTTATAGGGCCCTAACACTACTAGCATTATGTGATTATTTTAGAATTATTCAGTGGCTCTGTGTGCGACTCAGAGTTTGTTTCAGGATGGCAATGATTTAGTTTCAGGGTTCAATGTTTTGAGTTTTGTACGTAGGTATGCTTAAAGGAAGTCGCGTATAAACACATATTTTCTAAATTAAAGTAGCATATATATTTTGACATTTTATTGATCATGGTTTTTTAGTTTGTTTAGTAATTTGATGCAGTGTTTGGGTTCATTATTGGTATTCTAGTTACACCGATCTAACTACTTTGATTGTTTGAGAATAAGTTGATTGATTAGGGTCTCACATGGTTCAGTGATTGGTTGATCTAGTTGGTTCATTGATTGGGTGATTTTTTACAGTGATCAATAGTTTTGATATTTGGTATTGGGCTTAAATGAAGGTAGTGGGTCCAGTCTTAAAATTTGATGAAAAGTGGCCTACAAGTTGTGATGTTTTATATCAAGTGGATCCAATGTGAAAATTTATGAAAAGTGGTCCATGGTGGTGCTGAGGGTTGGAGCCTTCAGTAACGGAGTTGAAGCTTCCTTCTAGTAGTAGCTAGTAAATCATATCAAGGGGTAGGAGCTCCCTTCCCGTGGGTGCCGGTAAACACGATCAGGGGGTTGGAGCTCCCTTGCAGTGTGTGCTCGAGAACGAGAGAAGTTTGTAGACTTCTGCAGGTGGGTTCGTGCATGTTGGTATGAGTCTGTACCAATACAAGATTGTAAGAAGCATATCTTAATAATAAAAGAAGACATAGACGACAACAATGATAGTTTTCTCCCACATTGGGTTACCACTTAAAATCATGTTGTTCATGTGTGTTTATCATGTGTGATGGTTTATTTTGTTCTTAGTGCACATAGTTATTGTTTAACTAATGCTTAACGAGGTTCTGATACACTAGTTCAAGACAAAAATATGATGAATTAATTGAAAAGTGAGTTAACTATATATACACTAGTTGATGCATAAAAATTGCGTATATATGCAGGTTTCTTTCATTAAAGTCGCGTACAAAAATATAATTAAGAAAAGAAAAGTTTAAGTGAGTTTTAAATATTGATTCACCACCCCCCCTCCCCCCCCTCTCAATATGTTTACTAACATTAAGAAGGGAAATAAGAAGTGGAAAGGAGGAAATATAAAAAATAAGTATCCACAAAACACCATTGCAAATATCCCAACAAGCACTACAAAATTTATGATCATACAAAGAATAAGTGTTGGAAGTTTCATCTGGAGCTTAACTAGAAGAACAAAAAAAAAGTATAATTATAAGAATCTCTTGGTAACCAATCAACGAGCTATGACATAAAAATTAACTCAAATGTGGATGATAATATCATATGTATGTTATTGTATAAGGAGGTGCATCCAAGTAGCCTTCATAAATAAGAAGAGAAAAAAGTCACCAAACTCTTCCACATAAAGTTACAAGTCAAGAAGAAAAAAATTGATGCTCTGCTTGACTCAACACCGCGGGCGAATCTCATTACAATAGATCTGGCCAAAAAATTAGGATTGTAAGTTCATGATCATTCAAGCCCATTTCCATTGGGATGGGTAAATAAGAATGTAGAGTTAAGGGTACCAAAAGAATGAAAAATTATATTTGTTATCACTGCTGATTTTATTGATGAAGTAGAACTAAATGTAGTTCCCATTGACATATGTGGAGTGGTGTTTAGAAGTCCCTACATGTACATGTGAGATGTAATATTCATGTAGATATCCTACTAGTATCGGCTCGTCAAGGATGGAAAATAATTCACCATTAATGCGTAGAAATGAAATTAAAAAATATCACTGGTAACTGTCAATGAATCCAAGAAATTGATTTGTTATAGCAAGAAGAATGTTTTAATTTTTTTAAGAGAAAATTAGTCCATAGAAGAATCGGTAAGAGGCAAGGCATCCTTACAGGGGCGTACTAAGAAATAAAAATAACCACTGAAATATTTTCTATATGCATACGAGGATGTGTTCCAATATTCTAAAGAACTACCACACAAGAAAGAAGTGGAGAATGAGATACAACTATTATCAGACTCCCCCATTGCTAAACATTGGGTTGTATAAGCAATATTTTTAGCAAGCGAGGTGAAGAAATAGTTGCAACAATTATGAAGATAGGGTGTCATTTCACCAAATACATCACCATGTGGGTCACCTATTATCATTGTTCCAAATAAGGATGGGAGTTTGAAAATGTGTATGGATTACAAGGTGTTGAAAAAAATCACACTCAAGAAAAGGTACCTGCTACCTAGGATAAATTATATACTGAATCAATTGTACAAAGTGAAATAATTCACCAAGATGGACTTAAAGTTTGAATATCACTAGGTTCAAGTTAGAGAATAAGATACCTTGAAAATTTCCTTCAAAACTAGGCAAGGTTGATATGAGTGGTTAGTCATGCCATTTGGCCTATGCAATTCACTAACTACATTTATGAGGTTAATGAATGATATATTGTGCCCTTTTATACATTCATTATTTATTGTCTATTTTTATGATACACTGATATATAGTGATACTTGGGAGGAACACATCTCACATTTGATGTAGGTTCCAGAGATATTAAAAAATCACCAATTTCTAGAAAATCTCAAGAAATGTGAGTTTTCATTGTAGCCCTTGGTGTATTTTGGGTATGAAATAGGTGGAGGGGAGATTAATATATATATTACCAATATGGAGGCCATCATGAAATGGCCAATTCCTACTAATAGTTTTGAGGGTAGGATTTTTTTTGGGGCAACATAATAGCTAAGGAAATTAATAGCCTTGTTTTCAGTGGTAGCAACACTAGTCCACACCATAATGGAAAGTGGAAATAATTTCTAGTGGGGAAAGTGTCAATAGAGGGACTTGGATTAGCCAAAGAAGAAGATCATTCAAGCACTATTTATGGAATTATCGAACTTGCAACATACATTCAAAGTGGAAACAGATACGAGTGGCTTTATTATGGGTGTGGTATTGATGCATGGAGGAAGGCTTTTATTATACCTTTCTGAAGTATTTCATGGGGCAGTTCTTAACTACTTGTTCATGCTACAATCAAAACCATCCAAAATTTTTCCCAAGCCTAAATTTTGGAGCCTACTAAGGATCTTACAATTTGTTTCTCTATGGTAGCCTCCTGCTTGTTTGATGTTTTGTAAAGCGTTCGAGTCTTCTTCTCAGAGTTTTAACTGCCAAGTCTCCTACTCACACATGCATAGCCCGTAATTAATTCATAAACACACTTCCTTTATGAAAAATAAAATGGGCATAAAAATATCCATCAATATAGCGTAGATGCATTGTTCAATGCATTTTGACATTCAATGCACACTTTCAATTGACAATGCCCCTCACTTTGGTTGCATTTGTACTTTTATTTCAGTGAGTTTTCTTAATTGTTGCTTTTGTGCACCTTTGATTTCAAAAGTGCTGCTTTAATTCGTGGCTGCCGCTTTTGCTCACTTTCACTTTACTAAGTGTTATTTTCATGTTATCTTCACTCTAGAGTGTGTCACTTTCAAGGTCATTCAAATTTTTCAAGTGTTGCCTTCATGTTTTCCTCCCGTCACAGGTGTTTATTTTATTGTTTCCACTCCTACATGTGTCACACCTTTGTGCATCAAAAAATCTAGTTCTGACATACTCTTCTGCATTATATGGTATTACATATTATTAGAATATGAGATAAATACATTCCTATAGCTTAGCACACCTTTTGGTTGTGTTTCAATTGTGGCACTTAGAAATAGGCATTGCTTTGTTGTTATTTTAAGGTGTGACTGTCGTTAACGAGTCTTGTGCATTTTATTCTCTTGTATTGATGAAATTTATGTGTGTGGACCATGTTTAGTCATGTTAGGATGCATTTATTTCTCCTACTCCACTGGTCCCATAATTATCCATTTTGAGATCTCTTCTTGGTCCTCCTAGTCAATGCAATATGTAAAGGCATTAACCCTCTTACAAGGTGATGAGTGTAGCTTATTCATGGGCCTCATTGACATATATTTTCCACCCATAATTGCACACTAAGCCTTTTCTAAGGTATCCTCCCTCTCACAGTGCATTAGTACTTTCTAAGATAAGTGATCTAGCCTTTTGTTGCCTCCCTCAGTGAAAAGAGCACTTCAAAAGAACTTGGACCTTCTCTCCCTTAAAATTTTTACTTTAGAACAATGAAGCGCACTTCAGAACAACAAAGTGCACTTCATAACAATGAAGCACACTCAAGAAAAGAAAGAATCCCCTATCTCTTTAAAAAACACACAAGGCATACTCTTGAAGCATGAAACCTTCATCCTTCCCTTAGGGCGCATGGCGAACTATTCAGTAGGGGAATTTTGAGGTCTAAAATGGGCCTTCTAAGGAAAATATAAAAGAATAGTGGAAATAGTAAAATAATATTAGATTACATCATCAAATTTTAGAGGGAAGAAAGAAAAAAAAATTTCAACTCGTATTTTGAACTTATCTCCCTATGGGTTTACTCAATTCGAGCAGGAATACTGTTTGGATGCATAATTTGATTCTTCATCCAAGGAGTACCGATGTTTCATACCTTTGATGGACCCTTCTACATGAAAATGAGAAATACAAGAAACACGTGATTGCAATCACAAATTTTCATGTATTTCTCATTTTTCGTGTAGTAGGGTCCATCGAAAGTATGAAACATGGGTACTTATTGGATGAGAAATTAAATTTTGCATCCAACGAGTACTCCCGCTTGAAATTTGAGTAAAATATTTGGGAGATAAGTTGAAAAATTAGTTTTATTATTTTATTATTTTTTAATCTTTTTACTAAATTACCCCAAAAATTGTGAACGATCCCCCATGGTTGACATCATCATATTGAATCTTATTGGTTCTTATAAAGTTTATTTTGGTTGTACATTTTTATTAGGAGGCCCATTTTTGACCTCAAAATTTCTCTAATGGAAACACGAAGTCTTCATCCTCCCCTTAGGGCACATACACACTCTTGAATCATGAAGCCTTCATCCTTCCCTTAGAGTGCATGGCGCACTATTGAAGCATGAAGCCTTCATCTTTCCCTTAGGTCACATGGTGAACTATTGAAGCACGAAGCCTTAATTATTTTTTATTCCCTTAGGGCACATGGCGTAGTCACGAAGCATGAAGCCTTCATTTGAGCGCACTCCTTCAACTTGAGGAATAATTCCCTCCTAGTTACTCTTAAGCGCACAAGCACACTAGGAATGATTGAAGATTTATCCCTTGTTCCTTTGATGTTTTCCCCTACACTATCCTTTGTCCCTTGAGTGCATAAGCACACCCTAAAAAAACAAATGATTATCCTTCATGCTTTGAACCTGCGTCTGTCACCCTTGAGTTCTCTTTCTCTCTCTTGCTTGAGTGCACAAGCGCACCTTGAAGGCCTCTTATGAGCCTTGACCTTTCATTTCCTTCAATGCAATAAAAATGAATATTGGAGCCTTCCTAAGCCATTTCCAATTTTGAATGCACCCTGCCAATCAAGCCTCCTTATTTCAACCCTCTCACTTGCCTATCATGAGTTGATCATTCCATGAGCTTGGTAGTGATAGAATAGATGTTTTAAAGACTGATTTTGCTTTGTCATGAATGATTTTCAGTAACTTCCTAGCATGCCAAGGTAATTTTCAAAGCATATAACAATAAGAAAGCATAAAGAAACACCTGTGGAGAATAAGAACAAAATAGAGCTATCATGGGGACATGAAGAAGATCATGGACCGAGACAGAAAGGAGACATTGCATGATGAATCAAAGGATTCCGATATTGATCAAATACCTTTTGGATGGTGAAGAGAAAAAAACAATGGATCTTTCATGAAGATGAAGCATAGATAATATCTACCACCAAGAATGAAATATGAAGCAACAAGGAAGATAGCTTGGCATTGCCACCTCATAATGAAGTCCATGTCATCATTTTCAAGTTGTAACTGGTACAAGTGTCATCATAATGGTCAATATGTTTCCATGCATCATGCCACATCATCATGTGGAATGTAATGATGTATATTCAAAAAAAAGGAAAAAATTAATGAGTGGAAGTCCAAGAGTCATACGTGGAATATGAAAAGTCACTTAGTTATATATGGAAAAAATGTCTTTAGGAGTCCAAAAGTCATATAGAGAAGTTCAAAAGTCATTTAGAAGTTCAAGAGTTGCATAAAAGTCCAGAGGTCATAATACAAGTCCAAGAGTAATGAGGGTAACCCAAGAGTCGTGAGGATATGAAAGGTCACTCCCCTTGTTATAAAAACAACCTCATAACTGAAGGAAAGGGATTTTTGAGGCTTAATATTTGGAGATTTAGTCTTGGATTCTCTACTTGGAATAGGAGAGAAAAACTATTATTTGGAGACACAAGAACTGACTTAATGTTCCACTACTGGAACTAGTGCCTCATCATTGTAACTATGTACTTGGATCTTTCACCCAATTGAAATTCAATGAGGCAACACATTTTCATGCATATATTATAATTGTTTTAGGACTATTTTTGGGATGTTTATGGTATATGTTGTGTTCATATGTACTGCAAAAATTGAACTATTTCGGTGCATTTGGTACCAATATTGTTGAATGTGTGTTGTATTTTCTTTAATAATAGTTATGTGAACTATTTTTCTAAAAAATATTTTCATGATCTCGTGTATCTCTCTTAGGCTAGTACTATTACTTCCTTCTAGAGAATCACTCTCGTCCCCCGCTTGTGAATATCCTTTTACACATTGCAATTAGTGTTTCACAATGTCAACTTAATTGTTTGTTCAAGATCTATGTATATAATCTCTTATGTTATTCATTGAAACCAAGATGAACATTATAGTTATGGTGGTCAGGCATATCCGGATGGGGCTCCTACTCCTAATGTTGTGAGGTATAATTGGAACTTCACATCGGGGATGTCCCTTGTATGTTGGTGGTATCCAACACTGTAAACAGTCTAGCGCTAGAAGGATGGCCAAATGACAACATGTGCACAGTGAGTCCATTTTGAATATCTTATCTTAACTCTCTCTTTCCCAAATAATAATCCCATAGTTTTTTTATAACCTATCTCCTAGAAAACTTTAAATCTCCGAGGAAATTTTCCATGTCTTTTCTTCATTCAGGTTTTATCGTGAGGTTGATACATTTCTTATTAATCGATGGAGTCATACATTACCATATGCCTCTATCCATTCTTTTCATCAATTTATTAAGGAGCTTCATCAAGCTTTTGATAGGTATGATTTTCGAGATGTTTATAAAAGAATCATTCATCTTAGAATGGAGCCTAATGAATCAGTTCAGGATTTTTCTAATAGAATCATTCAATTATGTTTTGAGTTTCCTAAGGAATATATGGATTGGGGATTCCTAAAGAAAAATTTTGAAAATTTGGTTCAGATCTCTTTGAATGAGTGTGAATCTAAACCCCCAGAGATTCATGTTATCCCAACTTCCAGAAATTATGATACACCTCTAATTTTAGAGGAGGAACCTACTATTAATTTTATTAATTTTCCTTCTCCTTTCCCAGTACCAATTAGGGTGCCTATATATATTGATCAAGTTTTCAAAATCTTGGAATCAAATTCCTAATCCTTTTCCTCAGCCTTCTTCCACTTTTCATGATTTAGATATAATGGAGGAAACCTTGGAAATGGGTTGATGAAGCCTATGGTGAATATTGATATTTCCATTCCACCAGATGATATTATCACTCATAACTCTAGTCATGAATATGATTTAGATTCCTGTAATCCACTATCATAGCCTTATCATGATCCCTTGCCCTGTGATTTTCTTGATCAACCTCTCCCAAATCCGAATAATGATGAGGTGCGAGGTAGTCACTCTTCATAAGGAGAGGTTCAGGAAAGTGAGTATTCTTTTGATCTTTATTTTCTTTTAAAAAATCCTCAACGTTAATATTATGTTCTTCCATCCATGGTTGATTTTGAATATAACAATCTTGATGATGAATAAAATGGAATTGATTTTAATAATAAATATGAAGTCTTGGATAATATTGATTCTATTGATTCTAACTACATTATTGTAGGGGATGATGGTTTCCCAGGTGAAACTTTTTATCTTTTAGCCTCTCAAAAAAACTTTGTTTTGAAATATTTAGATCTTGAACCTGGTTCGGTCTAAGAAGATGTTCTTATGAGAACTTCCTCTTCACCTCACTATCCCTTATTCTCTACTATTTGTAATGAATTTTCATCATATAATGAGTTTGGTTTTGAATTGACACAAGGTAGTGAGATTATCCATGATCAAGAAGAAGGTAATCAAATAATTGATGATGTAGATGGCTACCATTTGGATCATAATTATATATTTGAAATTACCAATGGTGGATATCCACACACCATGCATGATATGATTCAATTTTCAAAATGTAATTCTATAATTCTTGAAAGTTTTGGGACTTGTGAATAATTTGAGAAACTTCAACTTCCGTTGATGGTTATGTTAGGTTCTCGCCACTCTCGTAAGGCCCCCCAACTAAATCAAATTTGGATATTCTCACATAATCCTTTCCTTTACATGGTTTAACTGGATGTTAATTCCTTGAAAATTGTGTGGTATTTCAGATATAACTTTTCAAGCTTTAAATATTTTTCCTATGATCATATTAAGCACTCTATTTCAATTTATCATTCTTATGTAAATATCTTACATAAAATCAAGTTTTAAATGTATATCTTTCATGGATGAGTGAATTTGTGGATTTGATCATTCTAAATATTACATTTGGCTAAAGGATTCATACCTGTCAGTGTCAATGAATGCTTGTGTTATTTGTTGAATCAAGTTCCTCTTTTTCATCCACTACATCTTGACTGGTTTCATGTGTTTACAGTATTTCCATTCCTTTCTAATGATCATGATGTTAGTCTAGTTTGTAACCTGTCATAAGTAAATGGTTTGTCACATTCAAAATATGAGGAATATGATTCTATTGTTCAAACAATTTGTAAGTTTATTCAATTTGATCTATATTTGATGTCTTATAAACAAGAATATTATGCCTTAATCATGCCATATGATCATGGTTCTTATTCTAAAAATTGTCATTCAATTGATCATTTTCCCACTAGTGTACCTGAGGATGGTTGTTTTACACCAATTGTAGTTTATGGTCTGTCATCACAATTTTCAGATACTTGTCAACTAATTGAGGCACTTCAACCTCCATTGATGGTTATGTTAGGCTCTCAGTATCTTGAAAACATTTCCAAATACGATCATATTTATTTTCCCTCACAAGATTCTCATCCTGATTCCACACCATTAATTCAAAATTATTTCTCCCAAGCATTTCAGCATATTCAAGAGGATTATTTTGAATTTTATGATTTGATATATAATCAATTAGAGGCATATTTCTTAGCAAGCCCATTTTCTAGAAACAAGTTTCGATTTCTCTTGATGTTTTCTAAGGAAGACAACTTAAGTGCATCTAAATTCACAAACAGCCATAAAGGTTTTCTTGATTATGGTTTTAATCAAGAAGATAAGGTCACAGGTTGGGTAAATTTAGGTGATATGGCACATATTTAAGCAGCAAGTATTAATATAATA
Organism: Pinus albicaulis; assembly: GCA_034641835.2. Lineage (NCBI taxonomy): Eukaryota > Viridiplantae > Streptophyta > Pinopsida > Pinales > Pinaceae > Pinus > Pinus albicaulis. The sequence goes on along the minus strand of CM076580.1, from coordinate 1,732,365,799 downwards.
TAACAGTAGACTTAATATGAGAGCAGCAGGTGTTAAGTAGAAGATATAAATTAGATAAACACATGAACATCATGCACAAAGACACCAGATATAAGTGGAAATCCATAAAGGGAGAAAACCACATCTTATTATTGTTGTGATGCAAAGGCAAGCTCCTACTCCCTCTCACCACTGTTTTTCTGCAGACACCAACCTACAGGAGGCTCCAATCCTCATTTCTGCAAGCTACAACTTGCAAGGAAGCACCAACTCCCTTCAATTTTCTACAGGCACCAACCTACAGGAGGCTCCAACCTCAATCAGCTACAACTGATAGCTATCAAGCTGCAACTTGATAGGGAAGCTCCAACTTCCTCAATTTATCAAACTGAATGTTTGCTCATTTGCCTCAGATATCAGCTCTGTTCTGTAGCTTCTCTTTTTTCTTTTCTTTTATTAATATTCTCTGCCTGTCTCTTCTATACTCTGCCTTCTCTATATTTACTCTCTCTAACCTCTCTTATGCATATCCAGTTGATATTATTTATAGAGTCCCTCACATGACTGTTTGTATTTCACAAGGAATTTTGAGTGAACAGTCATGACTCTATGGCTTCTGTCTTCTAATTCCTTTATCCAATCTCAATTTAAAATTGTAATGATATGTACAAATTTCCATGCTACAGTGGGATTTTTCTTTTCCTTTAGGATACTTGCCAATGCATCAAAAACAATAAAAAATTTAATTACAACATTTACATTCACATTTTCGGTTACACACTTCAATTTCACTCAGCTTCTTTTCTGGATTTTGGCTTGACTAGATTTGTCTTTTCTGCTGCTGTTTCTCTCTCTTTCGTTCTTGTAGGCTCTCTTCTTCATTGCAGTTGTATAACTGTGGTACATATAACTGTCTTTTAATATCACTGTTGGGAAATTTCAATACTTTTAATTTCCGCAGTGGCAACCTTTACATGCTGAATCTTTGTCAATACACTTGTAAGGATTCAGGTCACAAGGAATAGCTCTTTTTGTAGAAGTCCAAGTTTGGTAAATACAGAGAACACAAAGTTTAATTATCAACTCATTGATAGCGGTAACTCTGCATAGTCTCGTTTTTCCCCAGGTCTTCCACATTTCTTCCGATTGATAATTAAATATTTTCCACAACTTCTTAAGTCAATGTATTCCCCACAGTACAATTCGGCTACAGTACTGTAGCCGAATGTGGCCTCTAATGAACTTATCCTCAGAAGCATTTTTATTAATGTGGCCTCTAATTTCTTCAATTTTCCATTATTTTCCTTCATTTTGCTCGTCACATGCAATGTGTGACCTTTCACCTTTCTTTTCTCCTATTTTCCATTACTTTCATAAATAAATGCCAATAAATGACACTTTGCCTTTCCAAAGCCTTAGCCATTGCCTTTGCAAATTTCCAAAGCCATAATAAACCATATGAAAACCCCCACTAGGATGTTTTTTTGAATATTTAGCTTGGAATACGTGTGACCAAGGTTTTATTTTACCTTTATTGACTTTTACATGGATTTTAACCAGGGATGTTACACCTAAAGGGGTTGGTTGGCTCCTTAAGGTTATGTAGCTCCTGAAGAAGGTCAGATTAGTTATGTTTTTTCGGTTCCACTTCCTTAGCTGTACCTGGGGAGTTTAATCATGTCATAGTAGGCTATCATCACATGTTTACCTCAGGGACCTAGTAGCTTGGGTAAATGTGGGAGGAGGGTGTTACACTAACAAAAAATAACTTATGTGGGTAGTGACTACTTATTAATAGATATATAAATATATATTGTGTTTGCAAATTCTCTTCTCCTCTTTTATTTATAGAAAATAATAAATGTTGATTTATAATCTCTAGATAAGATAATCAAGTTTCCTTAGTACAATTTACAAAGATATATTAAATTATATCACTAGTTTACTTATTTACATTAAAATTTTTTTTTTTACATCATTTTATTTAAATGAAATTTTACATAAATGTATCAACTACAAAACCATATATATATATTAAATTTGAAAATTTTATAATATATTTTTTTAAAATACTCTTTCAAATGATTGTTCATAATAATTAAATATTTATTGAGTAAATTTAGGTAAAACTTTGAAATTTTTGATTTTATAATTATTTTCCTCATATAAAGAAGATATAAATAACCTAAGCCTTAGTACAGTATTATTTAAGCTCAAACTTGGTGATAGTTGGAACCAATATGTATTGAGTGAATTTATGTAAAACTTTATAACTTGGAATTAAGAAAGATTCTCTTCAGCACATATAAATAACTTAATCTTGACTACAGTATTAGTTAAGCTCAAACAATGTGATACTTGAAACCAAAAATAAGGATACCCTAGTGCTCTGTAAAATATTTGATTACATATGAGGCACTAAACAGGCCAATTATTACTAGAAAGAATTATATATAAATAAACATTATATTAATTCCTTTTAAATTCAACCAAATTAAAACCTAAAACCACCGACACTGATCTAGTACACAAACAATATAATCAATCAGATTTTTAAACTCTGTATATAGGGAGGTATTTGCGGACACAAACTTTCCGAACAATCTTAGTAATATGGTGCCACCAGGATTTGAAGTAAAAATACGATGGCCATAACGTTTTCGAGTAGAAATTTTGAAAGCAACTTTAAGAATAATGAGTTTGGGCATCTCTAACGATATTAACCAATTTCAAAAAATATATATAACACCTACACCTCAAATCATAGGAATTTGTGGGAGAAATATCAAAATGACAAACATAAGAAGAACGTGAAGAAGAAATGCATTTTAATAGTTGAAACAGATATATTAGATTGGGTCAAAATGACAAACATAAGAAGAACTTGAAGAAGAAATGCATTTTAATAGTTGATACAGACATCAAATTGGGTCAAAATGACAAACATAAGAAGAACATGAAGAAGAAATGCAATTTAATAGTTGATAGAGATATCAAATTGGATTTGTGATAATAAGTGTTTGAGTATGGGCCAATGACATGAGACTTATGTAGGAAGAACTGGAAAAGAACGCACACATTTGAAATTGAAATTTCCCTTTTTTGTAAAGCCGTTCCAACGAATCTTCGTATTCCATATCATTAACCAAAGTCAAAATATACAAAATCTTAGAAACATGGTGGTACACATTAATACCACCGTGATGAAATGTTCTTTTGAGGAATGGAATGGAACGACAATGTTAGGTAGAGAAGTTTTTGAGTGCACAACACTATAAATTAAAGAAGGATGGAAGAAATGTAGGAGTGAAATTAATTGTTATGAGGCGTAGCCATGAATTGCAGAGAATAATTGATTATGGTGATGGGCAGAGCCATTTTGCAGTGGAACGAAGATTTTCCCGTAGTTCTGAACTACGGAGGAGCAGTTCTTATTAAAACAGTCATTTCGGGCATTTAAAGCCCTCAACAACCAGAATGAAGAAAATTGGTTTAAGTCAGGAAAAAGTCCTTTTATTTTTGAAATGGCGGGACAAGTGGTCCCCACCACTTATGCCCAAATCACAATCGCAAGTTTTTTTTTTTTTTTTTGGAAGCAGTGTCTTGTTGATGTGAAGATTTGTGATGCGATCCAATCGCAATTGCAAATCGCAACATACAAATAATACAAGGACCAAGTGTCTTGTTGATGTGGAAGAGTTCCACGGTGGAACGGTTGTATATAATATACAACCAAAACTTATATATATATATATAAATCGCCTCCACCAGCAGCCGAGGCCCGTGGGTCCACAAGACCATGCGACAGTGTTGTATTGCAATCACAAGTCTTGAATCGCAAAGGTTCAATCAGAGGTTTTTTGTTATATGCTCTGATCGAAGGCCGGACCCGATGGTTTATTATATTGGAGTTTTATGTGCCATCGCATCCAGTCTGCAACCGAAATCGGAAGTTTCGGATGGGCGCATGTTATTGTTTAAAGTTCGGACCTGATTGCTTTATGAGCCATGTTTTATATATGGTCGTCGCGTCCATGTAGTAATCACAATCGCAATGTTCCGTTGGATGTTTGCGATGCGATTCAATCGCAGTCGCAACATCGCACATCGCTCAAATCGCAAGTTTGTTTGTCAAAGCCGATCCGCCGATCGCCAATTGCCGACTGCGATGTGGTCCCCACTCGTACGTCGAGCATTTGATATTTTTTAGCTCCGAAAGGTTTTTCCTTTGTAATTCAGGTTATTTCTTTGTATTTAAGTTTTACACATGTTTTGTAATTTTTTTTTTTTGTGCACGGCACATATAAAAGAAAAGGCCCGCGAGTCTGTAGTATTGTATTGTTTTATTTGGTTTTGTTGTTTTCGCACAACAACGCGGAAATGAAATACACAACAGTGTTGTTTTGAGAGACAGAGAGTATTGTTTTGAGAGAACAGTGAATGCTTTTGTGCAGTGCGTCTGTAGCAGTCACTCTTCATGTTATCCCTCTGTATTGAGGAAGATTTGTAACAAGTTTAAAAGGAATAGAAGTTTGTTTTACAGTTTGAAAACTCTGTCTCCTGTCAAAGAATTTTTATATTTCTCTGTGCTGAATAGGAGAGTTTACTCTCTCCTTTCATTGTTATGGAATTCTCAACATTCCAACACATTTTAAGGTGAGGGAAAATATTGTTTCGTAATTATATTCATTGGGAGCATGATTTAATATCGTTGAAGAGCATTCATTTTTGCTTTTCTTGCTTTGCACATGTTGTGCGTAATTAGATATAATTAATTGGGAGAAATGATTAGCATTTTATGGAATGGAAGAGAACATTGTCTTGACTGCACCACCAAATCATAATGGATGATTCCCACGGGAGTGAACATACCTTTCCAATACGCGGCTACTCCGATGTTGTACAACGGGTTGAGTGTGTTTTCATCATTCTGAGTTGATCAGCGCCTAAAGTCACCGAGTTTAGCGTTTTCTAACGACTTTCAGCTTCACCAACTTTAACAATTCGAACATGGACTAATCACCAAACTGAACTGAGTTCAATTGATAATTTATTTATGTAATATAAATACATACTTGATCTCGACAATTCTGTCATCCAGCCTATCAGCTTGTCCCTTAACCCTCTTTTGTGCAGCAGTTTCAAGTTTAGATCGTTCGTGTGGTGAATCTATAGTACTAGGTAGGCAATGGAGGCGTTCAATCAACATCTGTCCGCGCAGCCATTTGCAGCCAGACTTGTGGAGATGGTCATGATATGCCTAACCTTGTTCATGAGTACTGCTATGGTCTCGGCTAAGCTACACACTCACATATTCGTTGTATGTCTAATTCTCACCTTCAATATAATTCTCCATGTAAAATGTATATTATATTTTGCTACAAAAAGGAGTTATATTGCGGGGCATGTTAATTTCTGGGATTCGATTAATGCTCTATATATGCACTACGTAGCTCTGTCAATAACATTGATAAATCATAAATTCTTCCAAAAGAATTACACAAAAATTTTTAGTAGTTGCCTAGGTTCACTCATTGAATATATGTGTGAGTATTATATATATATATATCACATGCACTCACTCATGTTAAACTAATGGATGGTTTGTGGCTGGTTAATCGCAAAATTTAGCTTCGATCTACACCTGTGAAAAGGCTATGCGGGACACAAAATATCATCACTGTGAATGGACAGTTCCCGGGTCCAACGCTGCATGTTAGAAATGGAGACAAACTTAAAGTCAAAGTGCACAACCAGGCGCAATATAACGCTACAATTCACTGGTACGTCTCTCCGGTTTTGCATGACGAGTAGATCATATTGAATATGGCCGTAATTATCAGATCAGTTATATCTCTAGTTTTGCATGCTAAAAGATTATATGAATTGTCTTTACAGGCATGGAGTGCGCCAATTCCGCACAGGGTGGTCTGATAACCCTGAATTCATAACACAATGCCCCATTCACCTAGGGCGAAGTTACACATATAAATTTACCATCACTGGTCAAGAAGGGACTCTATGGTGGCATGCACAGAGTTCATGGCTTCGAGCTACTGTGTATGGTGCCTTGATCATCTTGCCAAGGCTGGACACCACTTATCCCTTTACCTTTACCAGGCCTCATCGCCAGATTCCCATTCTTCTAGGTATATATACTGCCGCACTATTCTATGTTTTATGTTCCTCGGTCAGAAATATTCAATTTAACTTCTAATGCGATTGAAATATTTGACTTGTTTGCATTGACAGGAGAATGGTGGAATAGGAATCCTATGGATGTTGTGAATCAAGCAACCCGAACAGGAGCTGTCCCCAACGTTTCAGATGCATTTACTATAAATGGACAACCAGGCGACCTATACAAATGTTCCACTTCAGGTATTTCCGAATACTAGACTGAAGCTATTTCTGAATTTAGTAAGCTCGCAATAATGATTGGAAAACGATATTGGTTAACTTGCAGATACCTTTAGCGTGTCGATGAAAGCTGGGGAAACTAATATTCTACGTGTTATCAATGCTGCACTCAATACTGACCTATTCTTCTCCATCGCTAGCCATACAATGACAGTTGTGGCTGTGGATGCTTCGTATACAAAACCTTTTCAGACGAATGTTGTGATGCTCGGCCCCGGCCAGACCACTGACATACTTGTCACTGCCAATTGGTTTTATTTAGGTGAATCCTTAGCTAAAATACCATGGGCCAAATTAAAGTACACTATATGCATTGCCTATCTCAGGTAAAAATAAACATGTAAACGTAAATGTAAAAATAATGTTTAATATTTAAAATTTAAAATTTAATCTAATTAATCTAATGTCTGCCCTACTGAAAAAATTACTTCTCTCCCTACATATATAAATTTAACACAGTGGGCCAATTACCATATTTTTATATTTCTCTTCCATTTTCTATTGGAGGGAAAAGAGAGAGAGGGAGAGAGAAGAGAGATGAGGGAAGAGAGAGGGAGGTAGGAGAGGAAGGGAAAGAGAGGAAGGAAGAGAGAGAGGAGGAGAGAGGGGGATATATAGATGGAGTTGGAGGGTGAGAGAGGGAGGGAAGAAGAAATACATAGAGAGGGCGAGAAGTGGAGAGAGAGAGGGAGTGATAAGGGAGAAATAGAGAGAGTATGTGTATGTTTGGGGTGAGAAAAAGAGAAAAATAAGGAGAGATGGAGGGAATGGGGGGAGAAGGAGAGAGGCATGGATATAGTAACATAGTTGGAGGGTGAAGAGAGGGAGAGAGAGGGAGATAGAGAGAGAGATAGATGTTGAAGAGTAAGGGATAGAGGGGAAGGAAGAGAGAGATGATGTGAGAGAGTGGAGAGGGAGGGAAAGAGAGATGGAGTTGGAGGGGGGAGAGAGGAAAGATGATTTCTTGCACTTGATGCATTGATTTCAGTGTGGATGGTAATTTCTAATGTAAATTTTGATAGATCAAGAGTAATGTAAACTTTTGATAAGGTGATTTCTAATCCTATTTGATTGCTTGCACTAGATGCATTGATATCGGTGTAGATGTTGGTTTCTAATCTTATTTTCTTACTTGCACTAGATGCATTGATTTCAGTGTAAAATCAGCTAATATCAAACTCTGGATCTAGAGTAGTGTATTTACATAGGGAGCGATAAGTGGAGAGAGAGGGAGTGACAAGGGAGAAATAGAGGAGTATGTGTATGTTTGGAGGTGAGATGAAGAGAAAAATAAGGAGAGATGGAGGGAATGGGGGAGAATGAGAGAGGGAGGGATATAGTAACATAGTTGGAGCGTGAAGAGAGAGAGAGAGAGATATAGAGAGATATAGATGTGGGAGAGAAAGGGATAGAGGGGAAGGAAGAGAGAGAGGATGTGAGAGAGTGGAGAGAGGGAGGGAAAGAGAGATGGAGTTGGAGGGGGGAGAGAGGGAAGATTATTTCTTGCATTTAACACACTCATTTCAGTGTGGATGGTGATTTCTAATCCTATTTTTCGTGCACTATATGCATTGATATTAGTGTAGATGTTGAGAGAGAGAGAGAGAGAGAGAGAGAGAGTGTGTGTGTATGTGTGTGTGTTGGGGGAGGAAAGAGGATTGGAAGCCAAAGAGAGAGAGAGAGAGAGAGATAATTGGGTTGCAAAGAGAGAGAGAAAGAGGAAAAGATAGAGGAAGGTAGGAGAGGAAGGACAAGGGAGAGGACATGAGAGAGAGGAAGAGAGTTATGGGGGAAGAGAGAAAATTGGAGGTCAAAGAAAGAGAGAGAGAGAGGGGGGGGAGAGAGAGGAAGTGAGGGAGTGGAGAGAGGGAGGGAAAGAGAAAGGGATATATGGGAAGGAAGAGAGAGAGGATGTATGAAAGAGAGATGTATTTTGAGGGGGGAGATAGGGAAGTAGATGGTGATTTATAATCCTATTTGATTGCTTGCACTAGATGCATTGATATCATTGTAGATTTTCGTTTCTAATCTTATTTTATTACTTGCACTAGATCCATTGATTTCAATGTACATGTTGATTTATAATCTTATTTGATTACCTGCATTAGATGGATTGATCTCGGTGTAGATGTTGTTTTGTAATCTTATTTGATTGTTTGCATTAGGTGCATTGATTTCAATGTAGAAATTGATTTCTGATTTGATGTAATTGGATGTACATTGATGGAAGATTAATTTTAAAGTGATTGGACTAAGATTGTGCATTGATTTTAGTGTAAGCACACAAAATTATTAATAATGTACATTAATATGGTGATTTCTTATCCTATTTGATTACTTGCACTAGATGCATTGATTCCAGTGTACATTTTGGTTTCTAATCTTATTTTCTTACTTGCACTAGATGCATTGATTTCAGTGTAAATACAGATAATATCAAACTCTGGATCCAGAGTAATGTATTTACATAGGGAGCAAGAAGTGGAGAGACAGAGGGAGTGACAAGGGAGAAATAGAGGAGTATGTGTATGTTTGGGGGTGAGATAAAGTGAAAAATAAGGAGAGATGGAGGGAATGGGGGGAGAATGAGAGAGGGAGTGATATAGTAACATATTTGGAGAGTGAAGAGAGGGAGAGAGAGGGAGATGTAGAGAGAGATAGACGTGGGAGAGAAATGGATAGAGGGGACGGAAGAGAGAGAGAGGATGTGAGAGAGTGGAGAGAGGGAAGGAAAGAGAGATGGAGTTGGAGGGGGGAGAGGGAATATGAATTCTTGCACTTGATGCATTGATTTCAGTGTGGACGGTGATTTCTAATCCTATTTTTCTTACACTATATTCATTGATTTTAGTGTATATGTTGAGAGAGAGACAAAGTGTGTGTGTGTGTTGGGGGAGGAAAGAGGATTGGAAGGAAAAGAGAGAGAGAGAGAGAGATAATTGGATTGAAAAGAGAGAGAGAGAGAGGAAAATATAGAGGAAGGTAGGAGAGGAAGGAGGAGAGAGAGGACATGAGAGAGGGGAAGAGAGTTATGGGGGAAGAGAGAAAATTGGAGGGCAAAGAAAGAGAGAGAGAGAGAGAAAGAGAGAGAGAGAGGGGGGGGGGAGAGAGGAAGGATGAGAGAGAGGAGGAGAGAGGGAGGGAGATAGAAGGAGAGATGGAGTTGGAGGGGAAGAGAGGGAGGGAAGAAGGATTACATAGAGAGTGAGAAGTGGAGAGAGAGATGAAGTGACAAGGGAGATATAGAGAGAGTGTGTATATGTTTTGGGGTGAGATAAATATATAAAGAAGGATATATGGAGAGAAGGAGAGAAGGAGGGATATAGTAACATAGTTGGAGGGTGAAGAGCGAGGGAGATATATATGTGGGAATTAAATGGAGAGAGGAGAAGGAATATGGAGGATATGAGAGATTGGAGAGATGAAGAGAAAGAGAGATGTAGTTCGAGGGGGGAGATAGGGAAGTAGATGGTGATTTATAATCCTATTTTATTGCTTGCACTAGATGCATTAATTTCAGTTTAGATGTTGATTTCAGTGTAAAGGAGGAGAGATGGAGGGAAAGAGAGATGTAGTTGGAGGGGGCAGAGAGGGAAGATGATTTCTTGCACTCAATGCATTGATTTCAGTGTGGATGGTGATTTCTAATTCTATTATTATTGCACTATATGCATTGATTTTAGTGTAGATGTTGTGTGTGTGTGTGTGTGTGTGTGTGTGTGTGTGAGAGAGAGAGAGAGAGAGAGAGAGAGAGAGTAGCATAGATGGAGGGTGAAGAGAGAGGGAGATATATATGTGGGAAATAAATGGAGAGAGAGTAAGGAAGAGGGAGGATGTGAGAGAGTGGAGAGATGGATGGAAAGAGAGATGTAGTTCGAGGGGGGAGATAGGGAAGTAGATGGTGATTTATAATCCTATTTTATTGCTTGCACTAGATGCATTTATGTCAGTGTAGATGTTGGTTTCTAATCTTATTTTATTACTTGCACTAGATCGATTGATTTCAATATAGATGATTATTTCTAATCTTATTTGATTACCTACATTAGATGCATTGATCTCGTTGTAGATGTTGTTTTGTTAGTGCATTGTTTTCGTGTAGACGTTGATTTCTCATTTGATGTAATTGGATGTACATTGGATGGTACATTAATTTAAAGTGATTGGATTAAGATTGTGCATTGATTTTTACAGTAAGCACACGAAATTATTAACAATGTACATTAATATTTGTGTTATAGTAAATCAACCTATTAATATTGAAGAGCAAGAGAGACAATGTATGATGTTTAGTAAAATAGTTCAAGCTAAATATTTAAATGGTTTATTATTTCAATTGTCCCTTTCATATAATCGATATGAAAAGATGAAAAAACTAACAAGGGTGAAAATAAGAATAGTAAAAGAAAATAATTTGAGATTGATCACAGTGAAGACTTTTTGTAATTGACTACACTCTTATTTACTTTCATTTTCTATCATTCAACACTATTACATTGTCACTTACACTCTTATTACTTTCATTTTCTATCATTCAACACTATTACATTGTCACTTTGCATTCAAAACAATATTTATCATCTCAAAAAACTGAGGTAACTAAGAAAATTTTAAAATTAAAACGATATACATATTTGGCATATATAAAATTATTATATTTATATTATCTTTATTTGCATATTATTGATAAAATTAATCATATTTTCGATAGATTTTCCTTGGCTGCACACAAACCAGCCTAGATCCATATTAACTTTGGATCTATCAAGGTGAAAAGGTGAAAACCTTTCCTCAAGTTTTGCAATAATAAAAAGAGGTTTTCACCTCGAGAGATTTGATCCCTCTCGGCGCTTGATAGATCCAAAGTTAAGATGGATCTAGGCTGGTATATACTTTGCTAGACAAGGTTATTAACATCTAGTGATATTATCATGTATCCATTAAATTTGATAATTTTACATAACTCATTAGTAAATTAAATTTGGTGATTTTAAATATAGTTAGTAAATTAATTTTTATAATTATCTATGCAAAACTAAAGACATAGTTCCCTAAGATATTTTAAAATAAAATAAATAAATTATTTCATAAATTATGATAATGAGTTTTATGCATTTAAATAATATGTTACTTTAGTTATATATATATATATATATATATATATATATATATATATATATAACTTGAGATTCATTTTACCATTTCCCAATTCAGCATTGTAGGGTTAGTAAGGCGATGTCTAGTTGTTGGTTATTCTAGGGGTAGCGCAACCATCTATCTGGGGTTCCTGTTCATGCATTTTACTCTGCATTTTAGTAGGTTTATGCTGCGATTGAGTTGGAATACACCACATTTGAGTCTGCATTTGAGTCTCCCTTTGTTCATAGACTTACGTCATTATGGGAATACCTACTCTGACATATTCCAAAGGAACAACAAGGATGTGGGCCCTACCTACAGTAACATCAATATTATTTTGACTTTATTTTTCCTTACACAGGCCCTGCAAAAGTAAAAAAATGTTTCCCCAACTCTTTTTTTGTTAATCCAGGGCAAAATCGAATCTTGATTGTACGAGGACACACAACAATGGCAAAAGGATAGACCACAAAGAAGTAGGGTAGGGAAAAAGGAAATAAAAAGCAGGTCAAACCCATTGCAAGCTCCAAAAAACGAGGCAAGAAATCCAAGAAAATGGTTATATATAACTTTTTCAAAACCTACACCACAGGAAATCCTCCCCAAGTCCACAATCTCATTCACGAATGGGAGAGAGAAAGTGGACATAAAGAAGAAGAGATAGAAATGCAGGAAGAGGAAATGGACTTCATAGTTGATCAAGGGAATACTAGAGGGCGATTATCCCTTTTCAACAAATCTATTCAGAGTTACTGGACTTTTAAATGTGTTCTGTCAAAGGCTGTTACGAGCCATCAAGAACTGGGAGGAGACCCACATGTGGTTTCTCAAGTGATTTCAATACTGCAGCATATTAAAAAGGAACTGCAAGACATTCAGGTATATCAGCATCAAGCAACCACACGACTTGGAAGAATCGAGAGGCAACTTCAAACGATGTACCAAGTGGACATGCCGAGGTCCAATGTCAAAGACCCTGCACCGGTTGAGTCCTCGGATGACTGATTCACTGGTTCTCTCTTTTGATGTTTCATGTTTTTGGCAGATAGCATTTATATTTATAGGTAGTTGTCAGACTTCGGTAGATATAATAGTATGGATTCAATAGTCTATAGGAGGAAAAAACAAGTTCAATACTGGATGGCTTTTAACTTGTTAAGATGGCCAAGAGACCCAGTTTCCTTTGGGCAGGTTGAGGTTATCGCATTTTGATATGTAAACTTGCTTATTTTTTGATAAATAGAAAAATGGAAAGACACTCTTAAGCTTACCAATTATTATTAAATGGATGCATGCATGGATTTAAATGGGCCAAATTATTTTTAATACATGCAAAAAAAACATTATTAACCCTAATATTAATATTAATATTAATTCTAATATTCACATTATTATATTATAATATTAATATTATTAAATTTAATTAATGTAAACTTTTGATATGTCCGAGTGTATAGAAATGTACCACTTTAATACCATGGCATGAATACCATGGGCCAAATACCATATTTATAAAAGAGGTATGGCAAATAAATAGAATATAAATAAACCATAGGTATGGTAAATAAATAAAACATCTTTTTATATTTACTCCATAATCCTATTTATATTTAGGAAGACTCAAAAAGTGGTTTTATTTAGGTGAATCCTTAGCTAAATACCATGGGCCAAATTAAAGTACACTATATGCATTGCCTATCTCAGGTAACAATAAACATGTAAACGTAAATGTAAAAATAATGTTTAATATTTAACATTTAAAATTTAATCTAATTAATCTAATGTCAGCCCTACTGAAAAAATCACTTCTCTCCCTACATATATAAATTTAACACAGTGGGCCAAATACCATATTTTTCTATTTCTCTTCCATTTTATATTGGAGGGAAAAGAGAGAGAGGGAGAGAGAAGAGAGATGAGGGAAGAGAGAGAGAGGTAGGAGAGGAAGGGCAAGAGAGTAAGGAAGAGAGAGAGGAGGAGAGAGGGAGGGATATAGAGATGGAGTTGGAGGGTGAGAGAGGGAGGGAAGAATAAATACATAGAGAGGGTGAGAAGTGGAGAGAGAGAGGGAGTGATAAGGGAGAAATAGAGAGAGTATGTGTATGTTTGGGGTGAGACAAAGAGAAAAATAAGGAGAGATGGAGGGAATGGGGGGAGAAGGAGAGAGGCATGGATATAGTAACATAGTTGGAGGGTGAAGAGAGGGAGAGAGAGGGAGATAGAGAGAGAGATAGATGTTGAAGAGTAAGGGATAGAGGGGAAGGAAGAGAGAGATGATGTGAGAGAGTGGAGAGGGAGGGAAAGAGAGATGGAGTTGGAGGGGGGAGAGAGGGAAGATGATTTCTTGCACTTGATGCATTGATTTTAGTGTGGATGGTCATTTCTAATGTAAAGTTTGATAGATCAAGAGTAATGTAAACTTTTGATAAAAGGTGATTTCTAATCCTATTTGATTTCTAATGATGCATCGATACGTGTAGATGTTGGTTTCAACTATTTCATTTCACGAGATGGATTTGTAAATACAGATAATATCAAACTTCCTGATCTAGAGTAATGTATTTGCTGTGAGCGAAGTGAGAGAGAGGGAGTGATAAGGGAGAAATAGAGGAGTATGTGTATGTTCAGTGTATAAAGAGAAAAAGGAGAGATGGAGGGAATGGGGGAGAATGAGAGAGAGGGATATAGTAACATAGTTGAGGGTGAAGAGAGATAGAGAGAGAGAGAGAGAGAGATAGATGTGGGAGAGAAAGGGATAGAGGGGAAGGGGAAGAGAGAGAGGATGTGAGAGAGTGGAGAGAGGGAGGAAAGAGAGAGATGGAGTTGGAGGGGGAGAGAGGAAGATTATTTCTTGCACTCAATGCATGATTTCAGTGTGGATGGTGATTTAATCCTATTTTTCTTGCACTATATGCATTGATATTAGTTTAGATGTTGAGAGTGTGTGTGTTTGTGTGTTGGGGAGGAAATAGGATTGGAAGCCAAATAGATAGAGAGAGAGAGAGAGAGAGAGAGAGAGAGAGAGAGAGATAATTAAGCTAAAAGAGAGAGAGAAAGAGGAAAAGATAGAGGAAGGTAGGAGAGGAAGGACAAGAGAGGACATGAGAGAGAGGAAGAGAGATATGGGGGGAAGAGAGAAAATTGGAGGCTGCAAGAAAAAGAGAGAGAGAGAGATAGGGGGTGGAGAGAGAAGAAGTGAGGGAGTGGAGAGAGGGAGGGAAAGAGTAAGGGATAGAGGGGAAGGAAGAGAGAGAGGATGAAGGAAAGAGAGATGTATTTTGAGTGGGGATACAGGGAAGTAGATGCAGATTTATAATCCTATTTGATTGCTTGCACTAGACGCATTGATATCGGCAGTAGATTTTCATTTCTAAATCTTATTTTATTACTTGCACTAGATCCATTGATTTCTAATGTACATGTTGATTTATAATCTTATTTGGATTACCCCATTAGATGCATTGATCTCGGTGTAGATGTTTTTTTTTGTAATCTTATTTGATTATTTGCATTAGGTGTATTTATTTCAACGTAGATGGATTTATGATTTTTAGTTTTAGTTTAGTATTGGTTCTAGTCTTAGTTTAATTTTTATTTTTAGTTTTAGTTTTTGTTTGGGTTTTAATGAATTCTTAGATTTAGATTTGATTCAATATTAGAGATTTTTATATTTAGTTTTGGTAGCTTTTTATTTATTTTTTTCTATACTTTTTCACTCTTATTTTGTTTTTTGGAATTTAAAAAATGTATGCATTTTTGTAAATTTTTATTGATTATTATTATCATTTTTTTTAGGTTAGATGTAATAATAAATATGCTTTAATTTCACTAATAATAATTATTCGGTGGATGGTGGGGATTTAATATTCTATAAAAAATTTAATAATATACACAAATCAATTGAAAAGTCATTCTATCATCCATCCATTACATTGTGTGATGTGGAGTCGATTTTGTAAGAAATTCAATTGTCAAATTAGAAATCATTAATCGAATGCAAATAAAATTTCATATGTTGTAATTGACTCGTGCCTAATCGGTCTTTGTTATTTGCCTTAGGATTTAATGTTTCATTGCCTACTTTGCAAACAAAATTATAGGTAGCATCTTCGTGATGAATGAGTCCAATGTTCTACCATTTTTTCACCATGGTTAAGATTTTGGTGGATATGCTTAGTATGAATTTGTGGTAGGGCATCCCCAGTAGAGTTTTTTGGTTTAAATCAGGGGCATTTAGAGAAGAATTTGAAACTATATCTAAAGGACCTTCACCTAATCTCCTTTTGATGAAGAAAAATGAGGCTTGGTCATGTTGTTCCACCTCATGAGGGGTCAATGAATTTGAGCATGATGAGAATCATAACTTCATCCTAGAGAGGCTAGGAAACCTAAGTTGATGCCATGCCATACAACAATCACTTCGATTAGTACATCTACGAAAAATTTGGGCCGGGCATAAAGTTTGCATTATGAAACGCATATTACCTAATATAATCATGTTAGAGCACTACATGCTTTGTATACAAGGTAGATGCATCCTAGATAATCTTATTGTTATATACTGAAGGCATGGGAATGGGCTTGTGTTAGTTCGACTTTATTCTATTTTTATAAGATAGGTTTTGAGACTGTGACCAGAAGTTGGTGACCATTCATACCCTTGTATCTATGAAATCCTTGGGGTTTGGCCCTTTTTCATTGAAACAATGTGATGCATTGTTTGTCTGATGCGCTTTTGCTTGCTTTTCCATTACTTGTGAGAGTTAATCTCGTGAAAAGACGTGTCATGGGTTTTGGCAAGGATGTGTGCATATGTGATGAAATTAGAATTCTCGAAATCGAGACCATCGTACACTCTATCGACATGCTGTGAATTCGACACCAACCATGGTTAAAACAAAATTGTGATGAGAGCCCAAGACCCAAACACTATCTAACTCAACTTCTCTTCGATAGATTTTGGGGTTTTCAGTATCGTCATGCACAGTGGATCTCAATCCAAAGGGGTTTTTGTTTCCTTCATGGAAAAACATCTCCACAGTTGTTTCTATAAAGCTGAGACTATGACTCTTCAGAGTTGATTTAGTGTTACTTGGTTTTGATCAACGAATATTTTTTTGGTTTTTTGTTTTCTAGATGAGTATCTATGTTGATCGAGATGTATGGGATCTTTTCCCTACAATGATATACCCAGTCTGGATATCTTGTTGTACAATCTACCCAATGCTCATTGATTTTTCCCATTGTACTACATTGTTTATATTACACTAATGAAATATAATATGGCTTACTGGATAAGAAAAAAAATATATATATATATATATATATATGACCGGATGTACTCTCTGTATATAGCTATTCACACATTGCACGACGTGGCCCCTTTATCTTGTTGACCACTATTACATATAAATGTACACATCCCATGTACATTTAACCCCATATATCCTCCCCCTTTGTTTCATATCATACTCATATAACCCCATATATGCTCCCCTTGAGGGTCATACCATAGTCTTTGTCCTTAGCTTTGTCCTCGGCCGCTTTGCAACTCAAGGTTTCAACATGCAATGAAGCCATGTAGTATGGTTTTCTTATTTTCCTTCTATTATTCTTTCCAAAAAAAATCACTCCGCCAAAATTTGGAACCCCTAATTTTTCGTTGATGTCCCCATAGGACACATCCCCATCTAATCCAACTAATTAAAATGGCCATTTTGAGAAAATTAGAAATCCCATTAAATTCAAAATAGTGTTTGGAAAATTAAAGACGGGTTTACTCTTTTTAATATGCATATTTTCCAAATTTCTTGAAGGGTATGATAAACATCACCATGCATAATCACCTAGTATATTATAGCACATTCATGAGCCATCCTTATGTTGATATGAAATTCCAAAATATTCTGGAAATCCACGCTACCATGACCTGAAGTCCATGAGATTTTCAAAATATTTCCAAAAGATCAAATCGAGGACACACTAGGTACAGAATTCCTAATTGATTAACCCATGCAAGTTTCCAAGTTTTCACAGTGAAATGGTACACGAGTTATTCCAAAATCATCTTCAAGCAGTGACAAATAAAATAAGGCAAGTATTGGGAGAAATGTGGAAAATGTAAAGCAACTGCTTAACTATTTCAAATTATATAGTAACATCACACAAAGGCGGAGTGTTATAAGTAGTCATGTAACCACAATGCCTAAGTACATTGAATACGAAATAGCCATGTTGAGCCATTGATTAAAAACACCTAAAGCAAGATGATAAATCCACAAAGAAGACAAGGAGAAAATGATAGGAAAAGAAGTTCATATGGAAATCTCCATATGGACACGGGGATTAAGGGATACTTTCATCACCACGAGATATCTGTAATTTGTGAGCTATGTCACGTTCCAGACACACATCACGAATTATGTATGAGTTGTCTACCGAAGGATACATAGAGGGCATTAACACACTATTTCTACAAGTAAGTGATATCCATCTATATTGTCATGATAAGAATTATAAACAAACATGATAATTCTACTTTAAGAGGTACTAAGTACAAGGAAAATTTTTCTTACGGCTTTTTGTCTCCGAGGGAAAATAATCAATACACTCCTTATAGTTGGTTGAACAATAATACCCTTTTGGATACATAATTGTGATTGATGGATAAAACAAATGGTTTTTGCGGGTATAAAGCGCTTTACTGCAGCACATTGTAGCAGAAATTTGAGTAGCTTTATTTATGAAACACAACAATTTTTTATATAACAAATGTAATGGACCAAATATCCAAATAAGCATGAAAAAATGCCCAAATTAGAAATATGTGCTTAATCAGAGTGAAATAATGGGTCAATTAGAAGCCTCTTTACAGAGGGGAAACCTCTTTACACAATATATTAGAAAATCATACAAGGATAATATGTATGCGGTCAAATGAGTTTCCTTGATGTATATTTATAGGATATTGCATGGGTACACTTACAAAAATAATAGCAATCTAACATCCCAAGACCTGGGGCTTAACATTCCCTGTACCCATTCAAACAAGCATCGACCTTTTAGCTTCCTCTTTTTCTTTTTCAATCCTTTCCTCGTTATCCTCAAAAGCGTGGGAGCATCCATTGAAGGACATTTAGGTAACATCCTTCTTACACTAATAAGAGGATGCGAAAGTGGGAACACTCCATGCTAAAGTAGATGACACGCTTAATACATGGGAATCGCATTTGTTAAAGACTCTCAAATTTGCTCCTGTACGCAAGGGAAACTATTGGATGCTCTACAGTCCCTACAAAATATATCCCCCAATCACACACATCCCTTTTCTTGCAATGAAAGGTTGGATGGAGCACAAAAAACAATGTCTACTAGGACACAAGTATAAGGAAATGTTCAAGAACAACATAAACACTAAAATCCTCGAAAGCTATCAACACTATCTACTGCTCCGATTAGTCAGAGAAGTAATGAACAAGTTCCTCAATGTTACAGTAGATATAAATTTAACCGAGCGAACATGTGATCAAAGCGATGAAGGAAT
This sequence comes from Pinus albicaulis, assembly GCA_034641835.2. Classification (NCBI taxonomy): domain Eukaryota; kingdom Viridiplantae; phylum Streptophyta; class Pinopsida; order Pinales; family Pinaceae; genus Pinus; species Pinus albicaulis. Next base: position 1,732,346,718 of record CM076580.1, on the reverse strand, counting down.
TGAAAGTGTGAAAGGCATATTACAAGTTCCATTTCTTAAGCTCTATACTCGTGAGAAAGTGATATTCAAAACCAAGCCACTTGAATAACATCCTAGATGTCGACTCTACTACAGAGTGATTCTTTAATATTGGTTTTAGCCTTCTCCTCTCATATCCAACACTGATACCCATGGCAATTTTGATCGTCTTATGCCAAATGCATGTTTGCTTGTTTTATCTAGGAATATGGCAAGGCGTACACTAATCGGATTCAAACTAGAAGATGGCAAATTTAAAGAGCATACGAAAAGTGTTGTGAAAGCTTGATTAAAAAATAAATTTGATTGTTATGCTTCTCTATTTGGTTTCCTTTTTCACCTGGTTGAAGCTTGTAGATAATATATAACTACAGAGCATATATCCATCTTAATGCCAAATGAATTATGTTTGGTTTCTCTTTCTATGGTTGCATTTACAAGGGCGTCGCGCGACATACATGTTTACATATTTAAGGAAAACATTGAATTCACGATCTTTAGTGACTCTGAAAGACCAACTATATACATAAGAGTAGGTATTACATGATTTGATAGTGCGAGGAGTAGTGTTAACTACTTTTGAGTTGAACACGATCGTAATATTTCTTTTGACGGAATGCCACAAAAAATACGAGAAGATGACAAGTTCTAAGAAATGGATATGCATAGAAATATTCGAGATGAAATTAGGACATTTGTCTTTGGTGTCTTGGGTTTCTCAACTCGTCGGTTGAAAGTGAAACCTATTAAAAATATACTAGCACATCCACATTAGTAAATGTCATATACGTCGATCGATACCATTTTAGAAACTTTTAAAAACTAATAGCGTAGATCGGTGTATATCAACCACATTTACTAACGTCGGTATGCTAGTTGACAATTGACGTACGTCGGGGAGGATTTGTAGAACATGGTTGAGTAAGGTGGAATAATATGGTGAGTTATGGTTGAGGGTGGTTTATTATGGTCAACATATAGTCAACTATGGGTGACCATAGTTATCTACATTCAAATTATAAGTCGACTACGATCGATTGTGATTGACTATGATATCCTGTGGTTGTCCATGTTGACAATTGGGGACCATGGACAACCCATTACGATCCAAGGTTGACCATAGTTCTCTATGATAGACTATGGTTGACCATGTTAACAATTGATGGCCATGGTTGACCATGTTTAACAAATTTGACCACGGTTGCCCATGTTTAACATGGTCGAGCATGGGGTTGATCACGGAAATTTATGGTTGACTATGGTGACTACGAGTTACTAATAATGACCATGGTAGATCAAGATTTATTTTTGTTGATTATGGCCATACGATGGTAAACCATGGCTAACTAAGAGTTGTTGTGGTTTCCTATAATTGACCATGATGCAGCGATGCTTGACATGATGAGCGTATTCTATAGTTTAGAGCATGGTTTTCCATGGTCTAACCATGAGCACTACGGTTTTCCATGGGTGACCATGATGGTTATAGTTGACTAAAGATAATGCGGTTGATCATGTTTGAGTTCGGTTGACCATGCTTGACCATGATTGATTATTGTTGACGAAGGGTGACCATAGTTCACTATGATTAATAGTGGTTGACTATGGCTAAACCATGTTTAACTATGGCCAACCATGGTGATCGTCAACTATGGTTGACCATGAGAACCTATGGATAACCATGGTCAAATACAATCAATCACGGGAAACCACGAGTTAACTATAGGTAACCATAGTTTGCTACGGTGAAACATTGGCAATCGCGATCGCCATAATTGACCATGGTTGAACATGCTGACTATGACCACGGGTGACCATGGATGACCACGGTTGACTAAGGGCGACCATGGTTGCCTATAGTTTCTTTGTGGTTGTGTTCATGGTTTTAAAGTGATTTTCATAGGCATGATCAGCTAGTACGTTGACCATAATAAACTCTAACCAATCATAATTTAAAAATATTTAACTATTTTCCAATCATATTCAATTTGTCTATGGTCCTCTTACCATTCCTCGAGGGCGTGTGTTTGATTTCTTCGAGACTTGTTTAGTTTTTTCCACATTCGGTTATCACCCGCTTCTTTTTTCTTTACGACTCCTTTCCGGTTTTCTTTGACATTTGAAATATTTTGGGGAAAGGTGTACTACATGTCCAACACCTTCTCCCACCCTCGTATTTGTCTCCCAATTGGATATCGCAACGCATCAGTAGTCGATGCTCTGCCTTGTCCTCCAGAGGGATTCGAGCGTTTACTGGTCCCCTCACTTTCCTTCGTGCTGCTTACTCTCTCTAGTATTTTCTTCCTCCCCCTGCCTTTAATATGGGGTTCCCCTTGCCCTCCTACTCACCTCTATGCTCCACTCTCATTGCTTTTACGTCCTTTCCCCTTTTCCTGACTACATTGTAATCCCTTTCCCCCTTATGCTTTAATAGTCGACCTTGGGTGCGGCTTGGGCCCATGGTCTAAATTGCGGCTCGGGGAGGTGGGAAAGAAGACATTCATCATGCGTTGATAGGGGTCAGGTATGTTTTGTCGTCGGTAAGAATATATCTTTCTCTTAGGTTTTCGACCAGTCGAGTAAAAACCCCCATATAGGCGTTTCGATGGCGATTTACAAGATCTCGGGTTTCGGCGAGTTGGATTAAGAATTATTGGGTGCCCATAATTGGATACTCTCACTTTTTCATCTACTTGCGTTGCGTGGTCGGCCTTCATATTTCGGGTAGGATTGGATTGTAAAAGAGTTATGGAGTGCAATTGAACCCGAGCAAAGTTGGCCTCTCCCTCCAACCTTGGTATGTAAACTTCAACCCTTTAAGGAACTGTGGATTTCATTTAAGTATAGGGTTATTTTTCCTAGGTTTGCCCTCCCTTTATGGGAAAAAGATATTCCTACTGGCCTAAATCGGGGAAAAAATAATGGATCTTTAAATTGACTTAGAGGTTTGATGGGAGACCAAAGCCAATCTTATATGGGCTGCATCCGAGTTGAAGTTAGCTCTAAGCATGAGCCTTCTTGCTACATGTAGATTGAATGAAATAACGACTAAATGACTTAAGAAAATAGATAATCGGAAGTTTCACGAGGGTTGGCCACCTTCAGGGAGGATTGCTATTTTCCTCCTTTGTACTAGGTTTCTTCGACGAGGGAGGAAAGCAATGAGCAAATAAGGTCTCCTCTTCCTTGCTAGACCCTTCGCCTCCGATCCAAGTGTTCCGATTGTCGCTATCCCTCCTTTTAACGATGGCTCAACTACAAAGGTTTATGTGTTAGCTACTTCTTTAGGTACGTCATTATAGTCCCTCCCCTTCGATTCCACTTTTCCCCTTGGTGGCGCTTCCTCTCTCTCTCTGTCCTTCTTCTTTCCTAGTCCCCCCTCACAGAATCATCTCTTCCCTTAACTAAACTCACTCCTCTCCCCTCTCCCCCCTCCCCCACATCCCTTGGTCCCTACTCCCTCGTCCCCTCACCCTCCTGTCCTCCTCCTCCTTTGGCCCCCTCCATCCCTCCCTCGTCTCCATTGAGGATAAAAAACATTATTCCCCTTCGCACTCGATCCAAGTCTCGGAGCAACCTCCCTTCTCGTAGAGGCCTTGCCTCAAACCCTCTAGTCACAAATCAGTGTTGGCCGCAAAGTCCAACCTCCCGAGAAATCCCAAGAAAATGGCATTAGTTGAAATAACCAAGGGAAAAACAATTTCCCATATCCAGAGCCCTTATAGAAGGAAAGGCCCTTGCCTCTCGGTCCAAATGGATATTCTATCTTTCAATGCTTGAGGGTTAGGGAGTGCCGTAAATTGTTAGCCCTCAAAACATTGGTTGCTTGTCCCAATGCGAGCGTCATTCTCATTCAGCAAACAATGTGCTTTGAAGACAAAGCAAGGATATCCCTAGATATGTTCTTCAAAGGACTCGTCTTTAAGTCATTTGGACGATGACGATCATTCTAGAGGCTCGATATCAAGGCGAAACCCCTCTCTTGTGCATTTTGTTCCTCTCTTTTACCTTTTAAAATTCTCGTGAAATTTAAATTTAAAGATCTCAATTATTATATTTACGATTTTATAAATGTATATGGGCCCTATACGATTGCATCTAGGCAGAAAGGATATGGATCATGATAAGTGCCTTCTCATATCTTGACACAATTTTGAGATTGGTGACTAAAATTCACTACTCATTCTCGGAAAGTTTGGGGTCCAAAACCATGCCGGGGACCCCATAGTGCTTTCTTTTGCGGGGATTTTCTTTCTTGTTACGATTTAATTGAAATCAAGTCTATCGAGTTGATGCCAACATAGAGTAATGGGTGATCTACGATGGTGGTGAGATAGAAAAAGAATGTCGATCGATTCCTCATCTATGAGGGAGCTATGGAACTTTGGCTATGCCCTTAAATATTTTGTTGAATATGGGGGAACATTTGACCACAAGCCCTATTAGTTCATATCAGATCCTAGGGGGTAATAGTTATTCCTATACTCTTTGTTACAATCCCGCATGGATACGAGAGGAGAGTCTATCCGATGCGGGGGCATTAGAGTTTAGTCGGCAATGTGAAAGATTGCTCACATGTTGTGATTGGATGGGTCTAAAAATTCATTCACTAATGGGTGAAAATCAATGTTCTTGAGAGGATTGGATTCCTCAACAATTTGTTAAAATCTATTACGTAATAGTATAGGCGTGAACTAGTATCTAGAGGAAGTTGAACAATTTTTGCTTTGTGTCGGTTTATTTAGGTTTAGTTGATGGAATCTAGAAAGACATGTCATAATTAGGAGTTTGTTTACGTTTGAATAATTCGACCCTCGGAAAGAGGTCGGTTACATTGTCGAAGGCTATAAAGGGTAACCTCTGTAACGAAGAAAGGGAGGAAATTTTGTAGAAGACTAGACTTGAGAGGGTTGGCCTCTAATTTAATAAAGTTGCGAGTTATTGTTACCTCATTTCGACAAACTTCCCAGGAGGGTTTCACCTTGAGATTTTGTTGTCTTATATTCTCCGTGTGGAATTAAATGCAATTCGAATTTGTATAAATCTCTTTGTGAAGAGGCGTTATCCCTTAGTAATTTCAATCGATTTTATATTTCTATGTATTCAATTGGATGCAGCTGAAATCTTATTGACTCAGTGTGAAGAGGCTTTATTTCCCTTCGAAGTTTCATTGATACATATATATCACGTGTAGAAGACTCGAAGGAGAGTCGGAAAGAGTTAGTTCTTTTGGTTAGATACAACACGATAGCAAATCTACGTTATGGATACAATTAAATTATGCATCGAAGACTCTATTTTTGTTTGATATTCGATTAAAATTAATTCACACTTCATGCGGAAAAGCAAGGTTCAAGAGAATCGAAAGCCGGTAGAAACCTCTATGGTTGGAAGTCAATTCGATGGAGGTTACATATTAGCGGTTTCAAGAGCGTAACCATTGTGTTCGTGTTGTGGTTGGGAGCGGAAGCGGTTTCAATTTTTAGACACGCGAGAAAAATGGAATTGTGACACATCACAAAGGCAAAACCACCGAGTGTCGTATAATTTTTAGATGTTAAAGGGCGAGGTGCGATGCAATACGATCATCGTTCGATTTGATTGATGATTGATCAGACGGTTTTCAAATCGAGAAGGTTGCGTAGGAGTTAATCCATGTATGGGTCGACGTTTCTTTGATTGGTAAATGTTTATTAAATGTTGGAGTTCAATATATGGGCCCGAGGGGAGAGTTTAATAGTTGATTTAAAACATACTCCAAAATGTCTTAATGTAGAGAGTTAAAACAGTCACTCCAATGGGTTTAATATCATAAGAGTTTGAAGGTTTTGGATATTTAGTCAAAGGTTATGAAACGTAGATTCATAGTATTCAAATACTATGTTCAGGAAAGTTAATCTCTGTTAGAAAGTCAAAGTATCATATTTTTTGAAGGGTCTTAAACTTGGTTTTAATGAGCTTGAATGATTTCAAGGATTTATAATATTTTTCAAAGGGTTAATAATGTCTAAGGGACTTTTAAGACTAGTGTGGATTTCATTAATCAAATTTCACAAATTTGATGAATGAAAAATAATAATAACAAATTGGGCAGTTCGCACGGAATTAGAAACGATTGTAAGAAAGTGAGGAAAGCTCTCCTTAAACACTGCTGCCCACAACGCCATCACTATCACACACTTATTCATTGCATGCGTTATTTACAATCCCACATGGATACGAGAGTAGGACTCTCACACACTTATTCAACTGTATGTGACACACTTGACTCTCGGGAGGATTCATGATATATGGCACAATTCATGGAAAACCTTCATACTCTTAAAATGGTTTCTTGTGCTTGGGCCCACGTTCATCAAGCCAAATTGGTCAGCAACAAGAGAGGAGATTGAAGCGGAGCTCTCAAATATTCACTACTACTCTTGATTTTGGCCCGGTCTCTTCGACGTCTCCATAGGAGCTTCACTCTGTTGAAGAAAGAAGACATACCCTAATTCCATTTGGAAGAATAACGTTGGCATCTTAAGAGTTGTGCGGTCGGCTTGGATTTGGTGACAACAATACCAAGTTCTTTCATCGAGTTCAAAAACTCTCATAAAGAAAAGGAATACCAAATGGGAGATAAAAATGAGAGGATGGTTCCATAACACTCCTTCGAGGATAAAGTAGAGGAAAGTGCTCAATACTTCCATTCACTCTTTCAAACATTTCTATGCCCAATTATAGACATTCTATAAGTGATTTTTTTCTTTTCCCCTCATTCGTTAATGAGGAAATGGAAGCCTCTTTGACTCAAGAATTAACATAATCATAGATTCTTGCTACGTGCATTCTATGCAAAAATTAAAAAGTCTTAGATAGGATGGGTTTACGGTGGAACTCTATTTGGGATTCAGCTGGTTATTGAATTACTGATCTACTCAAGGTCAGATTAAGGAAACTAACAAAACAAGCTAAGGTATCGGGCTCAATAAAAGCATGGATTGAAGACACTTTTGAGGATCCTAAACAATGGTGGTGGAAATCCATATTGAAACTCAATGCTCCTTTAAAATCCAAAATATCAACCTAGTTAGCAATCAACAACAAACTACTCACTTGGGAAGTACTCTCCTCTCGTGGATGTCAAGTCCAAGCTGATGTACGCTATGCAAATCTCAGACAAAGTCTGCACTTCGCCTTTTCGTCAAATGTTCCTTTGTATTTTAGGTATATACTTTAATCTAATCATAATTCGCTCCTAAAAGGGATCCTAGACAAATCAGTGCAACCTTTGACTAGTTCACATTGCATTGTAGTATATAGTATTTGGTGTGCTCGTAATTCTACACTATTCCAAAACAAAGAGAATTATTTCGATATGTGTGTCGCTAGAATCATTTCAATCGCAAAGGAACTCAAGTCTCATAAAAAAACTACCTCTCAGCGTGCTCCACAAATTCAATAGCTCGACCATGATATCCCTTGGGGATATTTTGATGGCACGAGTCAAGGAGATCCTCCTCACTACAGTGTTGGTGTTGTCATTTATTTTAATCAAACACATTTTCTATACAACACATACTTTCCCGATAGAGGCTCCAACAATAATGCTGAATCTATTGGGATTTATCTTCTTCTTGAAATAACAAACATGAAAAACATTTATTAGGCTTCAAGTTCTTGACGACTACAGGTTGGTCATCGACTGGGCCAATGGAAGGGTCATTGTCCAAAATACATGATTTGATCACATTCAACAAGATATTCAACATTTAGCATCCACTTTTGAGTGGATTACGTCCAACCATATTTTGTGAGAACTAAACTTGGAAGCATATGCCCTCTCCAAAGAAGCACTGGAGCTTCCTCCGAGTACATTTGGATGTATGAATACAACATTGGGAAAGAAACCAATGCTAGGGGGTTTTAGTTGTAACCCCTCCACTCAAGTTCCCTTCCTTTCTTGCCTTTTGCTGGTTTTTTTTTTTCTTTTTTCTTTTTTTTGTACATGTCCCCCATCGACAAAGTTTTCAGAGGATGTAAAGAAGACATGAGATAGAAAAAAATAGGATGTAAAGGAAAAAAGATATTTTTTTGAAAATAGGAATATAGGGGAGAGGATGAATCTACTTATCAAGTCCTTCGAGGATAACAGATTTAATGGATTGAAATGTATATATTAATCTATATATGAATATATAAGTTTCTTTTTTCTTTGAAAAAAATATTAATTTGTTAAAATTAAGGTTATATTAAATTGGTTGTAGTTATATACGTGCAGTCGACCATTGGAAATTTTGTCCATCATAATTTAAAGATATTAATCACAATTAATTAAAATCACTCATTATCAACATATACAATCTAAAAACAATTTAACCATAAAACATAGTTTAAACATATTAATCATAATTAACTAAAACCAACCATTATGAACATATATAAACTAAAAATAATATAACCATAAACTAAACAGTATATAAATTATAATAAGGTATACTTTATTAATAAAGTATATTTCGTATTAAGATAGAGTATTATATATATATATACCTCACATTAGTAGTACGTGATAATAATGTATATTTCTCAAGTTGTTTCAATGCAATTCATCTATGTATTTCAAATAAATAGTTACCTTTTCAGAGATGGAAGGGAAATTATAGGTGGTTATGTACAACCCACTGTCTTGTATATCGAAACCAACCATTTGAAATATGTATAATTCTTCTTGAATTCTCTCTCTTATATATAAATTGGCATTTTCCAACAGTTGTTGAATCTCAGACATATTGAAGACATCCATATAGCATAATGACATGATCAACCTAAGGCAATGAAATGAATAGTCTTGTGGAGTTGGCATATATATTTATATAATGATCGACAAATAGTCTAAGACGTGATCAACCTAAGGCAATGAAATGAATAGTCTTGTGGAGTTGGCATATATATTTACATAATGATCGACCCGAGTGCCAATGCAATATCTCCCTACTTTCAAAAAAATAATTATAATACAATCCACCTTACACAACAAAAATTCTCGAAATATAAAAAATTGAATCGAATGGCTCACATTCAAATAAAATTCCAATTTACAAAGAAAGTTGAGCAAGAAAACCAGCTTTTTCTTTTTTTCGAAGATAATATTTATGGTCTTTTTGGGGTTTATTTTGAATGCGAATTTATAATGTTCTATAAATATTTTATGCAACCATCTCCGTAATGATAATTTTTACATTCCATTAATAATAGTTTAATTGTTTTTGAAAGGCAATTTTGGTCATATGCTTTGGTTTTAGCACAAGTATTCTCTTATAATTTTTTTGATCATTTGTTCATTGGGATACCAACTGCAAGTTTATACAATAAAAAGGTTGCGCATAGAGTGTTGTTTTCAACATTTAAAATCACAAAAATAACAATGAAATGATAAAACTATAACCATAACAATTCATTTGGTGCAAATTCATCTTTGTGCAATCTAAATACTAAATTCTAGTTTCTTCTTTTTTCAAGAGGAAAAAACACACCATCTAATATTAATAAAATAGAAGATGGTTATAGATGTGTGAATCTAGAATCTCCAATTCCTGAGAACATCATAGACAGCGGAAGCGCAAAAGAGCAGAAAGATCGATATGGACAAGGGATTACATCAGAAATATACTTAGGCAAAAAAACTCCCAAAAGTAGTGAATATAAAAAACCCCAGAACATCTGCTATAGTAGAAAATAAAACAAAGGAAAATAATAGATCCTAAACAAGAGAGCAATTGTGTCAAAACTTAACCAACTCCATGTCTGAAATCTGATTATGAAGAAAAAGAGCAAACATAGTTGACTGGAAACATGAGACAGACATCAGAAATATACTTACGCAAAAAGACTCCCAAAAGTAGCAAACATAAAAAATCCCAGAACATCTGCTATAGCAGAAAAGAAAACAAAGGCAAATAATAGATCCTAAACAACAGGGCAATTGTGTCAAAACTTAACCAACTCCACGTCTGTAATCTTCTTATGAAGAAACAGAGCAAACATAGCCAATTGGAAACATTAGACAAAGAGCAGCAAAAACAGACAACCGCATCAAAACAAAAACGCTAAGACCCATAGACAAGAAACCCAGATCGAAAATGGAGCAAAAAGGATTGATATATTCCTTAATCCAAATTTGAATTGTGATTATATCATTTGCAAACTTGAATTTAGCTAATACTATATTAAACACAATTCAAGTTGAATTTAGTTAATACTAAATGAAACAAAATTCAAATTGAATTTAGTTAATACTAAAGTCAAGGTTGCAAATGAAATAAACACTATTCAAATTTGGGTTCATAAATATAGTAATTCATAAATGAAATTCATTGATGTAAACCCAACGTTCCTCATTCTAAAATATAAATAATACTAAGCAAAATAGTAGATGTTTAAGTATGAAACAATAAATTGGAATTGCTCAAATGTCAAGACTTGATCTAGTCCCATCAATCTCTAGAGTTAAGACTCAAAAGCTAAAACTGAAAATTCACAATGGACAATGAAACAAAATAAGCATCGAGGAGGCGATTAGCTACTCCTCTACATTTACATAATTCGTTTAACTTGAACTTTGCATGTGAACACATGAGTTAGAGATGGATTTTAGTTTTTAGAAGGTTTTGTGCCTTCTTTATTTTAAGGGCTATAGGAAAAATATCAAGGTGGGGGCTCAAGGAAAGCATATAAGAACCAGCTTTTGGGAAATGCATTCCAAAAATTGTAGAAATGTTTCCTTGGGTGTTTCCCCATTTTTCCCAAAAAATGGGGACATGGAGAAATGGTTTGGGCCAGTTTCAAAATATAAAGAAATATGTATGCCAAATCGATAAGTTTGCATCATGAACGATGTGTTGGACCTTATTGTGACGGATGGCAATAATTTTATGGTTAATTTGCAAATCAATGTATAAAATGTTTATTAGCATGAAGACAAAGTTCTTCATTTCCAGTCAAAAATCACTATATATATATATATAAAAGTCTACCACTATATTAGCTTGGATCACTATTGGAAAGCTCAAAATTCTGGGCAATTTCTTGTGAAAAAATACCTCACCTCAGATTTTTCATCACCCAGACTTGTAGCACAAAATATTGTCACAGTCTTGTGCAGGTCGGACAACAAGAAATCTCCCTGAAGGCGCAATTTAGGACTCAGCATAACCATCATCAGAGAGTCGCCCTGAGAGGATTACAAGGAGGTCAAACCTGTATTTTTTGGAGGTTCGCACCTATAATTATCTACATGAGGTTGTTCTATCGACAGAGTTTCAATTTATTCAAATGAGTGTTTGGAGGAATTGGACCTATGGCTTGTAGACTGTGTCAACACTCGGATCAAAGGGAAATTTTTGCAGAGCTTGACTTGGTGAAGTCACAGAACTTTGGTTTAATATCCCAGAAGTTGCTGGAATTAAGGTTGGGCAGCGTTTTTGCTGTTTTAGTAAGCTCGGTCTCCTCCACAGAAGCTACAGGACTGCAGATCTGCCTTATAAGGGCTTGGGATTGTGAAAATATTTCAGGACAGAACTTGGTAGTGTGGAGCAGCTTCAGCACTTGGCCCTGACTTATTCATTTCATTTGCACTCATATAATATGATGTTGATTTCATTTAACTTATGCTACAGAACCTATTGTTGAAGTTAATTGTCATAGAACCTACTTATTGATGGTGTTGCTACAAAGTTCACTGGGATTCCTAAACTCGTTCTACCACCTTTACATGATGACTAAGCAAAGCAAGAGAACAGTTGTGTTTGGAGATCATTTCTGAGAATTTTAAAGAGCAAGTAAACTCTCTCGGCTAGAGAGCTTTAACAGTCCGATTTTTGGTTGTGTGGCTCTTTCAATGACGCCTTATCTGAGAACTGAGGCCATGGAAGATTGTTTTCGGAGAGTAATGTAAGTCCTACACTGTACGGTCCAACAAGAATTTGATTGTTCTCATGTTCATCTCTTGTTGAAATGGTATTATGCCCTCTCACCGGTGTGTACAAAAGGGATTTCGCACGGAGGATAATTTGAAAAACAAAGGAAAGTCACCCAACTTGTCTCGATGCTACAACTCAATCAGATCATTTGAAAAACAAAGGAAAGTCACCCAACCTGTCCAGATGCTACAACTCATTCAGATAAAGTCTCGATGATACAACTGAATCAGATAAAGTGTGAACACAAGTATGATGAGATGAGTGCACAAAGTATGAAAGATATTTTGGTATCATAAGAAACAACAATGAAAAGCTCATGTAACAGCTCCTACTCTTTGAATTTGTAACTACAGTCCATTCTAGTTTGCATGAACATTTTATCTAATGTGAAGTGTTGTTAGCCCGATGATCAAAAAGTTCTAACGGAGTCTGTCTTTGTTAAAGATTGACTAAATTAAAATAGGACTGGAGGTCCATGCCATTGAATGTTCACTCTATACACTCCTTTAATTTGTTATGAGAGGATATGCAAGGTAATTTTAATAGTTAGACTGAATAGGCAGGTATCGGCAACAATTTAAATTTCTTGTTGGAAAGAAGACCTGATTCAGTACAAACACAGCTCAAAAACATCAATGCAATTACAATTTAGTTCTCACTGCCACTTGATTCCATAAATTCTTAGCTTAATGCTACACCTCATATTTTTCATGTAACCGACATCCCAAATTTTAGCCTAAAACCAAGGACATATAGGCTTGACCCCTTGCTGAACAATGTTTGTACGCATGCCAAGGATGAATTCTTGTTTGTGTAATAACAAGTAAAAATCGACGCAACCTAGGCACCATCTAATTAATGATAATAAATATAAGTTTGCACAATGTATACTTATCAGATCACCAAAATTATTGAAACATTTTGCACTGGGTGCATTTTGAAAATACAGGTTTACACTTGATGATAATAAATATAAGTTTGCACAATGTATACTTATCAGATCACCAAAATTATTGAAACATTTTGCACTGGGTGCATTTTGAAAATACAGGTTTACACTTGACACTGCGAAGAAGACAAGATATTTGCATACCAAAATTATTCAAACATTTTCCAATAGGAACATTTAAGAAATATAAGTTTACTCTTTAAACTGAGAAGAAGATGAGATATTCACACTCAATGCTAATCAGTAACAGTATTTTCAACCAGTCCCATAGCTTATTCTACACTATACCAAAGGGGCAAAAAGAATCAAATCAAGTCCAATAATGAAAGAATCAAATATTGCTTGATTGAGCAATGTGAGAGCTGTGGCACAACCTAATCAACCTCACCAACAAGTATCTTATACCCAAGTATGCCACATCTAAATGTTTCGAACATCATCCAAAGTACACAGAAAGTGCCATTTTTGCATCTAATAGGATTTGTTTTGCAAGAAGGGAATGGCTGCAATAATCCAAAGTACACAGGAAGTGCCATTTTTGCATCTACTAGACTTTGCTTTGCAAGAAGGGAATGGCTGCAATACTTCCTTTGATTTTGGACACTGCAAAGTAGATTTGTGGTGCCTGCCAAATATTATTAATGAGGCCGCACCAAAAGGATATCCTAAACTAACAAATCCCACAACTTGTGGAACTTGGTCAACAACGGAGCAAACCCAGCAATAACCCACCTGCAAAATAAATGACATTACAATTATGAAAGTCTTACTCTAATGAGAATATATCATCAAATATCAAAAGATGCAGTACCACATTTCGTAAAAAGTATAAATGGATCAAATCTGAAAATAAACTGAAGGTATAGAAAGCTTTATAAGACCATAAATTGATAAATATTGTCCCAAAGCTTACCAAGGGCCAGTAAATGATTGTGGATGGGAAAAAAATCCAGCTTTCATCTCATGCACATTTTATAAGACTGAAAAATGTCATAGCCCACCTGCAAAAGAAACATGTCCCTCAAAACATGCAGATAAATGAAAATAGAACAATGAAATTCTAGTCTAAGGAGAATATATTATTTAATTCCAAAAGTCCTTTAGAACAATTGATAAAAAATATAAATGGATCTGAAATTAAATCGAAGGTATTGGAAGCTTTGATAACACCATAAATTGATAAATATGGTCCCAAAGCTTACCATAAGCCAGTAAATGATTGTGGGTGGAAACAAAATTAGTTTGTATGTGATGCGCATCTGGTGGGATGGAAAATGTCCTCCACTTCTCTGTCAACAAAATAATGTTATAGAAAAAATTAACATCGATAAAACTATAACTTTTGGGCACTCATAGCTACAGTAAACAGAAGATGCCATACTTATAACTAGATTTTACCTAATAAAGCAGAACACACGACACAGATGATCACAGAAAGAAAAACAGGAAACTTACTTGTGTTTCAGTGAAAGGCATATGATTAGCGACAAAACCAAGGAATGAATTTGTGCCCAAGGCCATCTAAAGGCACCTCTGTCAATGTGAGTTTATTCCACACACCAATAGGATCACAGCTGCGTGGATGTAGTTAGAGTATGCTGAGTGAAAAGAGTACAGGAGGAGCTTCACATGTGGGATATATGAACAAGGGTCACTTTTATAAGGAGTGACCCACAGTAGCATTTCAACTGCAGACTGTTAATTACAACAAAATTTTTATAGGTTGTCTCAGCCTCTCATAGAGTCCGGGTATCCCATTTCCATACTTTAAGCTCCCCCCGTCCATCACCAGTGAAAAACAATCCACCAGATCCAATCTGGAATACTCGCACCTCATTTCTCGAGAACAGTCTACATCGTTCTTTAAACCTGAGACAAAACACGTAAATGTTATTTTACCAAAAAACAAACAATATTAGCACATTCATGTAATTCCATAAATGAGCACAAGAACAATTTCCTAGTCCATGAATTACTTTTAAAACGAGGACAAAATGTCCCTTAAATAGCCCAAAGGCATTCCGAAGCCCAACTTGTTTTCATTCTAAGAATGACCAAAAATGATTTTCCATTTTCCAATATTTTACTATCATGAACTCGAGAGCAGCTATACTTACGATGGCAAGTCGTAGAGGCGCACACTGTTATCGTTGCAGGAACAAAGCAAGACAGGCTTGGATTGTTCATCATTCATTCCACATAGTGCAAGAACACCCTGTCAGAAGCAAAACCAAAACAAATTAACTACACTTAATTCTGAGAAAATAAACATAAACCTTGCAATATCTAGTGACTTAATGGGATTGTTTGACTCGATTCTTACAACCATACACAAAAAAAACAAAATATCACTTATATGCAAGGACCTACTGCATTAAAATAATAATGAAAATAATAAAACAGACAAGTTCAAGTTTGCTAAATATCAGAGATTCTCTTAAGTGTAGTTGATTTTCCAATAAAATACATTGAAATTTCCCTGCAACAATTGAAATAAAATTGAGATGGCCCGTTAGATAAGATGTTGTGTCACGTCCAAAACTTACATGTTCTTCATGATGAGTGTAAGTCACTTCCAAGGCTCCGCTTGATGTAGCGGCCCATACCTGCATTGCAGTTAATGAGTTAGAAACTCCATTGAAGTTTGTGCACCATTTTATTTGCCGAATGACAGAAGGACGTGATGAAGCCTTCCTTACCTTCACTGTGTTGTCTAATGAGCACGACAACAGAAAGTCATTCCAACAGAGAAGAGACATTACAACTGACTTGTGATCCCTCAGGGTCTGTATACATTGAAAACTTTCCACATCCCAAACCTGTGAATTTGCTTACCACTGTCAAATATAAACTCATCTGGAATTGGGCACATAATTCATTTTCTAAAACTGCAGGTGCATGAAAAACATCAAAGCTTGCAAGGAAAGCAATGTTTATTTGTGCTTCTATTAACCAGTTTAGCCCCCCAAAAAAAGTATCTTTTTGTGTAAAAAAATACAAATAAAAGTAGTGTGACAAGAAACAAAGAAACATACCCTTATTGTGTGGTCCATGGAAGCAGAGTAGAGTCTGCCTGCCCCCGAGACCAATGAGACAACAGGCAGGGTATGCCCTGCGAGTGAAACTACAGGTTCAAAGGCATTGGCTGGAGAATTAAATTTCCATGCAAAAATAGTGCCATCCTGTAAAACGGTAAGTCAACATAATCAGCGCGGTTAGATAATGTGATAAAGTCACGACCAATGTTATCGGAACCAAACTGGTGAACAGAGAGAGAACCAGTTGAAACTGGACCAGAACCACTAAAAAAACGGACCAAAAAATTGGTCGACCAAAAACACAAAACATTCAAATTTTAAAGAAAAACATACATATTCATGAGCATCCCATATGAATCCAAAGCGTTTATACACAAACAAGCAGAACTTCTCATTTATATAGCATGTTTATACACAAACCAACAAAACTTCTCATTTATGTAGTAGCATGTAAGGGTGCACATAACCAAAATAGCATTGAGTGCAATCCATCTCTGAAACGGAAAAACATCAGCAAATAGGCTCTAGCATTAAAAAAGAAAATCATGCTACAACAAATACATACATATCATCATATTCATTGCCTCCGTTGGGATCTTTGTCATCAATATCACACTCTAAGCATTAAAATAAGATAGAAAAAATATAGCATGTCGAGTCAAGATTTTGTTTGAGCGATGGATACATTTTTTTATAGGGTCATGAGCAAGGAGTTTGAAACTTTGGTCAAATTGTACAGAATTATTCGCTTTAGTTGGAACCTTTCCAGTTTGGTACTGAACCGGCCATTTGTCGTTCCAGACCTTGAACCAAACTAGTTCGACCCCCAACCCAATCGAAACCGATGGACAATTAGGTTCCACCAGTTCCGATAACACTGGTCATGACCTAGAATTAGCTAATAAAAGAAAACACACTACGAATGTGACAACACCCCCTCCCCCTCCCAGTTATTTCCTTCATTGATTTTAAATAAGGTAAGTATGCCCTCCCACCTCAATTATTTGCTTCATGGATTTTAAATAGGGTAAGTATTTGACGAGAAGAAAAAGAGGACCGGGTCATGGGACATGTATTCCAAGGCCGAAGGGGGATTGTTGCTTGGAGGACTTGTGGTCGTCATGGACCAAAAGAGGCCGAAAGGAGGGATGCAGAGAAAAAAGAATCAAGTGGCACGGGATCATTGGCCAACAAGACGCTTAAGAGTGACAAGGCCAACAACCTTAAAGAATCTGAAACTAAACATTTACTGGGTAGTATATAATTGGTTGAAAAAAATATATCTTGGGCCAGCAAGTCAAAACAAACCAATTAACCTTCCCTCATGATCTTGCATAATGCAATTTACCTACGTGAAGGGAGGAATTCAAGGAGGGGAGGGAGCGGTTACATTTTGGTAAGATGGGATGTCCCGAGGATATATTTTGGGGGGGGAGATGGATTTGAGAACACACAGAGATACAGGGGCTTAAGGGAGGAGAGAACTGGTTTTTTGGAGAAGGGAAATGGGGCTAGTGAGATTACCAAGCAAAGAACATCTTCACCCACGAGCTGAGTTATAACTCAAAACTGAACCCGGTGAATGAGGTCCAAAAATACCAGGTAATAATTCTTCTGAAAAATAAGCGAGAAGTAAGGGGCGAACAAAATCCAAGGGTATTGATGGCAGGAGATAAGGAAAGCGTGCAGGACATAAAGGCAGGAGGATAGATATGCTTGACTTGGAAATCGCAACAACAGAGGTGAGTTCGAGCTATTCGAAATTCATCTTTGATATTTACCAGTGTATTAAAATTAGAGGGCGTTTTGACTGATACCTGGAACCCTATATGGGCATCGTTTTCTTTGTTGCTTATATACACGGATGATGCATTTCCTCTACTCCTTGTGAGTTAATTGATTCTTCAATCAATGAGCTATCACATATTTTAGTATGTTCTTGTTTTGCTAGCGATTATTTTTCTCAAGGCAGAGAGGTAGCAGCCATTCAATTGGCTGCTTACTGCTAATAGGCGAAATGTGAGAATGTCGGGGATAATTCTCTTACTCCATAACACCACAACTGACTTTGGAACCTTCTTGTCTTCCATTAAGCATAGTTATTGTTTGGATATCTATGGTTCTTAACAGTACCGAGGGTGGAGGATCATTCTCTGGAGTCCCTTGACATCTAATGGGTGGAGGTCTACACTGGTTACCCTTGTTCAATAATTAAAGTTGGTGTCCTCTGGATTCCCAATATATGGTGGAGGTACTACAATTGCAAAATTTAGTGGTTGATGGGTGAAGGAGGATTTCCTCTGGAATCCCGGTATAAGCCACATAAATAGGCAGGGTGGAGGAGGAAAAGCACTTTTGGAATCCCTGGTTTGGTCCCAAGCTATGGGGTGGCCACTGCTCTATGGGCAAACTCTCAAAGGACGGGAGGAGAGAAATTAGGGACCCCATGCTAATACCAATCTAGACATTATTGTAAATGCTTTCCTACTGGGTACAGTAAGGGAGTGGGTGGTATCTTATGTGCATTGGCTGTAACATAATATAATTTTGTTCTGGGCAATTTTCAGCCCAGAAATCCTCTTTCATTTGCTCTAGTAACAACTGTTCCTTTTAAAGACTGTGAAACTATTAATTTGCCGATATACAGTGAAGGTAAATTAATCGTAGATGCATGCATGATTTCGTGCACTGAAATGCTAAATCATCTCATGAAATCACAAGAAATAATAACACATGACTAGCTCAACTTGTTCAACAAGAAAGAAATACCCTCCATGTGGACAAAATTGGCATCCAACTACAAGATATGTACATCGCATGTCCAAGGAGGCTATTAATTTAAGCCATATGGCATGGCTTAAAACATATATCTCAAATGAAAGGAATTGCAACCAGACAATGTTGTATTTCTTTCAAGTAATGTGCCTGTGATATTCAATTCTGCTGTACATCTAGGATCCATATATATATATATAAAAGGTGCCTCCATAGGTTGAACGACCAGCACAAGAGACAACAAACATGAAGAAAAACATTAGGTCCACTTAAGACTAGGTCACCAAACTTCAGATAGTGGTGTGTGACACTTGAAGAAATTCAAGATATCAAAATAGTGCATGTTGTCTCAGATGTTGTGGAATTGTGTTACAGCCTTGGACATGTTACGACGACTTAAAATAACCCTGCCCCTTTGAAACCGATTTCATACCAATAAGGATTGTAGTGAACACCTTTCGTAACATGACAGGTGCTTCTGATTAGGTTTCAATGCTCTTCAGTCTTTTTAATCCATGTTGTTGCCTCACTTTTGTTTGATGTTCAAACTTCAAAGCTCTTCCTTTTGTTCAATCTTTATGTGTTCAAAATCAATACCAAGATATGCTAAATTGCACAATAGATTTTAGTTTGCTATTGGTTACAAAGTCCAAGTGTTTTAAATATTTTCTCTTCGAGAAAACATGGTAAACCTAGATAAACATCAACCAATAGATTCTACCACAAGCAATTATTGGACTCATGGCCTGAAGTTAACAAAGAAATAACACTGAAGGATGCATAAACTAGAAGGAAATAGAGATGGATGACTGATGGAGAATAGAGGAGGCAATGGAGCGATGGCGGAACCCTAACTGTAACAAACCCTAGAATGTGGGCAAAAACCATGAGGGCTTGACTGTGCACAGGGCAATGCATGGTATAGGTTCAGGGCAGCTGCTTCGTTTTACTACGGCGTCGTGAGACCCTGTTGACAGCTTAGCCATTGCGCATGGGAGTTTTCCTTAGGACCATTTAAGGCAGCTCAGCGCTCAATACTCGGGTTTTAAGGTGGTATGTCGCCAACACTCACAGGATACACAGCAGTTGCGTGCCTTGGCATTATCTTAACGGCTCCGACAACCCGACAGTGGGTTATTATTATGACCCTTGCTTTCCTTCTGGACCCCATCAGATATGGCTGACGGTCACAGCCTCTGAGCAAGCACCTCGGAACAGACAAGGGTTTCGAGGCAAGGAGCAGGAGCTCTCAGAACGGCGGAGAACCTCTCGGAACAAAGAGATGGATGAGGTTGAGCTGGACTACTCATCCGACAACCCGGAACCATCTCAGATTTGGGAAGGGTTAACACCTCAGTAGACAAGTGGGACGACTCATGGAGCTGACCTTGCAGGGAAGGAACGAGTGGATATCGAGATAGGTGAGTCCTCACATACTCATTTTGCCTCAAAGGAACCCTATCTGGCAGCTGAAGCGGTTTATTCAGAACCTTTCCCCACAGCGCTGACCACCAGCGTACTATATCCCCTTGTCGTCTGTCCTCAAATTTTGGGAGCAACAAGCCCAAGTTACCCCAAATGTTTTGGGTCTGATAACGTAAGGTTTAGAGGCGAATGACGGTAACTTGGAAGGGTCATTTGGTTTCGAGCAATTAGGCATTAACCACGCAGCGGATGAAATTACACCCGCAAACAATTTTGGGGAACCCCCTTTTGTGGCAACATCTGGTTGCTTTGAAGGCATCACACAGTCGATTCCACCACCGGAGGACATCAGAACGTCTGATTCGGACGACACACCGGAAGGAGAATGGCACATCTGGGACGGGACCACCTGCAAGACTGGAAAGAAAAAACACAGGTGCACAAAGAGCCGTGAACAGAAGAGAGACTTGGTCTTCGACGAGGGCATAGGTATGGATAAGTTGGAGCAAACCTCGCAAACTGTTCTAGTCTGACATGTTTGAGGGAGGAACTACACCAATGCCAAACTCAAGATATGGAATACAGAAATTTGGGGAAACATTTTGGAGCAATTACTTGGGGTGCTCACGATGAATAGGGGGTGGTTTGCCCTAATTTTCCCCCACCCGGAGATGGAAAATTGGGTGCTTGCTAAATATTGGCATATAGAAATGACAACACTTCTGCTCAAGCGATGGACTCCCTACCGAATCCACATAACGAAAAGATGGAGCAAGCCTACTGTGCGAATTTGCCGTTCTCCCACCGCCAAAAACCACGCTCAACTAGCGATATGGGGATTAAACATTTCTTCCATCTCTACAAGGACCCTACCGTTGCAAATATTTCATAAATACTCCATAAATGTGTCTATGCAACAATAGGTCCTGAACGGCACGATGTTGAAAAACCCAAATGCACATGTCTCCTTAGGGGAAGTTGAAGCGGATTTAGAGTGGTTTAAGAAGGACAAGAGCCCTGGTCCGGATGGCTGGCCCATTGAATTATATCTCACTTTCTTTGAAGACATTGGGAGGGACCTCCTCCAAGTCATCGAAGAGAGTCAGACGACTGGTCGTATTTATGATGGTTTCAATGCTACTTTCACAACCCTCATATTGAAGATTGATAAACCGTTAACCTTCAATTATTACTAGTCCATATCACTCTTCAACTATATCTACAAGGTCATATCTAAGATCATCACCAACCACATTAAGCCCATACTATCTCAGCACATATCCAAGGAAAATTTTTCCTTCCTTAACCAAAGACAAATTCATGAAGCTATAGGCACTGCCGAGGAAGCCCCGCACACTATCAAGCTCAAAAGTCTTAAGAGAACCATCCTCAAGATTGGCCTAGCAAAGGATTTTGATTGCACTTGCTAGACCTAGTTACTTCTTCATACTGGCTTCCCCCTTTCCTTCATCAATTCGATCACGGGTTGTATCTATAATGCCTCCTTCATCATTCTTATCAATGAAGCAACATCTGAATTTTTTCATGCAGGTAGAGGGCTTCCTTAAGGATGCCCACTATCCATGTTGCTATCTTTATTAACCATGGAAGTACTGACCAAAATTTTGAAAAAGGTCAAGGCAGATGGGACTATAAAAGGTGTCAAATTATCTGAATTTATACAACTGACCCATCACTTATTCGTGGATGATGTACTTATTTTTCTTGATGGAACCAACCAAGACACCATCAAATTCAAAAGGGTTCTTGAGGTTTTTTGTAAGGCTACTGGTATGGACCCCAATCACAGTAAATATACTATCATATTGGTGAAGTGCACAGAGAAGGAATGCATACATGTCCTTGCCCATTTTCATTTTGGTCGCAGGTAATTAGAGGATGGTATCAAATATCTCGGTTTTTGTCTAAATACAAATGACTACTGCATCACTGATTGGAACTGGTTAATTGAAAAAGTAGAGAGGAGGGTAAACATTTGGTAGCAGAGATGGCTATCCAAAGCTGGGTGACTAATTCTAATAAAATTAATGTTGGAGGAAATTCTTGTGTACTGGATGGCATTGGCTTGGATTCCCAAAGGCATGACAACCAAAATTCAACAAATCTGCAGAATATTCCTTTGGAGGGGTAATCAAGATGGGAAGAATTTTTCTTGTATCAGATGGAAGATGATTTCCAAGCCCAAAATTTGGGGGGGTCTGGGGCCTAAAAGACCTTAATCGTTTTGCTACAGTATTGGCAGAAAAAATGGGGTGGGACTTAATCAACACCAACAGTATCTGGCAAGAGGTAACCTATTTCAAATATATTGCTCCTTGGAATACACTCGAGTGGATCAGAGGCCCCACATCATACATTCTTGGATCCTCCATTATCTGGCATGCCATCACCAGATCCATCCACATCATCAAGAAAGGCCTTGCTTGGAGCATTGGATCGGGTGAAAATGTAAAGATTGGTGTGGATTCTTGGCCTTATTGTGGTTAGGCATACTTATTACCTCTAGCCATTAGACAACACTTAATGAACGCTAGAATTCAAACCATTTCTCAAATTTTCGACAGTATCAATTCCTCTTGGATCTCTCAGGCCTGGAAATCAGCTCAAGATCTCGACATGCCAAATATTTGGCATCTGACTTGGAACAATTATCTCAAGGCTCTCCATGTCACCAACATCAAAATCACTGAGAGGGAGGATGAAGCTTTATGGGCTTTATCTCCCAGAGGCAGATACTCTCCTAAGGAAGGGTATGTCTCTCTATGTGCAGAAATTGAACCCAAGAACAAAAAGTGGTGGTGGAGACACCTCTAGAAGTTGAAGGCTCCACCAAAGGAAATTTTTTTCATGTGGTGCCTACTCACCAATTGCGCCGCAATGGAATACAACCTTATTAGGAAATCCATCCATGGTCCCTCAAGATGCTGTCTCTGCAAATATCAGGCCAAGGACATGGATCACCTCTTCCCTAACATGACCATTTGGTAATATCATCTGGCACCTTACCACAACTTCCCAGGGAATCACACATCATTGGCATGGAAACTCTGTATTTTAGCCCTGGTCT
Source organism: Pinus albicaulis (assembly GCA_034641835.2). Taxonomy (NCBI): domain Eukaryota; kingdom Viridiplantae; phylum Streptophyta; class Pinopsida; order Pinales; family Pinaceae; genus Pinus; species Pinus albicaulis. The sequence continues at coordinate 1,732,323,462 of CM076580.1, read as the reverse complement.
AACTAATGGAAATTGACATACTGCCCAAAAGAATGTAATCTCCCCCTCCCGATATCCTGGGGCACCTGGCTAGCGCATAATAAATCTATTTTAAAAAGCACGGTGACAGATTGGCCTCGCATCAGTAGCACCATTGTGATGCTCTTCCACTCAATTCGAATCGACAAGCCAAGAGCAAAGGACAAAATTCTAACACCATAAGCTATTGATAATTCCTTCCCGTGGGTATATTTGGATGGGGCTTCAAATATCCATGGCTGTGGAGGGGGAGCTACTCGTTGTCTCTCTGAATCTCACTATTATAAGATTAAAATGGGATTAGGCCCAGGGACAAACAACTACGCCGAGCTCAAAAATCTCAGACTCCTCCTCACCTTCTCCCGAGAGAAGAGTTGCAAAAGGATTCAATATTTGGGGATTCCAAAATTATTATTAATTGGTTCAAAAATTAAGCACAATGTCATGTTATTACTCTTAGAGCTATATTTGATGAGGTTATGGCACTATTTTTTTTTTTTTGACTCCATGACTGTTGCTCACATTTACAGGCAAAGGAACCAAGTGGTTGATCAACTACCCAAAGAAGCATTGTAGTTAGAGTGGGGTCATTGGTTCATTATCGAACAAGATGGACATAATGAGTATCAGTATTTCCACAGACCCTTCATAGAGGATATGGAGGAGGTTCAGGGGGAATTCTAACCAGGCTGTCAATTTTTGGGTGATTTTTGGGAGGGCTATGGCTGGTTTCTATTGTTATCAAAGGTGATTATGTAGATATTTTTGTTTTTTGCACATCACTGTGTTTACAAGTTTACTTGTGTACAACTGAACTATCTGACTATAAGTGATTATGATCTATGCATAGATGATTATGCTGCTGATACAAAATGTAATTTTCTCTCATAATGAAAATTACGAATTTTGCCTTGGAAAACAAGAAGGAAATAGAGATGATGGAGCTGACAACTATACTGTGTGATTTTATTTTATTTTTTTTGCTTTCTTGATGAAGGAAAAGTTTCTCCAAAATGATCATAGTTTTCCTTACATAATTTTGTGTTCCTTCTACATGAACACATAATTTGGGTGTGAAATTCCAATCAATTTGGAGTAAAAAAAGATACCCTTTGCATGGAATTGATAGCATGAGAATGATAATAAAAATAATCTCACTATTGATAGTTTACGTTGAGGCCTTAAATTTATGAGTTCAAGATCTAGATGCCAAAATATTTTATAGGTTTTGCTCAGTAAGGGAACAAACAACATGACAGAACGGTTGCCTTGCTGAAAATTGTATATTGATATATCCAATTCTAGCTGACAGAACGTCTTAAATTTATGAGTTCAAAATGTAGGTGTCAAAATATTGTATAGGTGTTCTCGAGTAAGGGAAAAGACAACATGACAGAATGATTTACTTGCTAAA
>CM076580.1:1732172932-1732321930 GCA_034641835.2 Pinus albicaulis | reverse complement strand
AACTCTCTTTCACTAAAAGTGTAATCTATTCTTGGGGCTTTTGTATTTTGTGGGATCCGTATGGTATGATATTTAGCATTTTATTTTCTCCTTTGTTTCATATGTAAATTGTTATGTTTCACCTCTCATCCATAAACATTTCCTTTGAATGTTTTCAAGATAGAAAGGTAGAACTCATTCTATATGCTCTGCCTTGGGAAATCATTCATATTCGGTTTTTTTCTTCTGTTTGAAAAGGATCCATTTATTGTGCCCTTTTCAGCTCCTCACCAGTCTTTCCATCCCATCCTTATTAAAATTTAATTGCTAAATGTCCAGCCTATCTTTCCCCATGAAATACCCTGTGTCCTGATTAAATCCCCAGTTTCAACTGTTCCATTTAATCCCACACATCCCTGAAATTTCATTCATTTTATTAAAACCTTTTCCCATCATTTTACCTAGCCTAATATCAGTCCACTATTGTGTTTTATTGAATATATATCTTTACAGAGACAACCCTCTCCTGTCCTTGTAGGGATAACTACAAGGCTGAGCGTGGTTTAGTTGTTACACTGTTTTTCCCTTCTCAGCCTGGGGTCCAAGTCGAGTGCTAACAAGGACTACTGCCAAACCAGGGATTTGAAGGACAAAATTTTCAGAATTGCACAAAAGGAGGAGGAAAGCCTAGAGGACTATCTGGAGCGATTCCACTATAATTTACAGAGGTCTAAGTTCAGTAACTTAGATCCAGAGATCCTAAATCCAATATTCTTAAGAGGATTAAGAGATGATTGTATGGAACATCTGAATATAATAGGAAAAGGAGATATATCGCAAGAAACGTTTGAGGAGATAACGAAACTCTGCCTGCACAGCTCAAGAGGATATGTCAAGGGAAAAGTATCAGTTCGGGACCCTTCACTTTGGATATAGAAGTCTACAAGTGGAGGGGTAACCATAGCAGAAATTGGGAACTTATTTGAAGATTTCAAAACCGATCTCCCTAGCACTCTCTCTGCCCATATCACTACGATACAAGTCAAGAAGGCACAAGCGGAAGCTAAAGCATCCTTAGCAATATTCTGTCCCCGATGGAAAAAGAAACATTTGGAAATAAAATGTGGGCTGAATAGTGTCAGCTTGTGCAACATTTGTGAGTTGGAACACTCTACAAATAAGTGTCCCGATTTTCCCAGACTAAAGGGATTATTTCAAGAATCAAGGGAGGACGTTCAATCTTCTTACTTTATCAGCTCAAAGATACCATGGCAACCGCGACCTACAGGTATGCCTGCAGAATTTTCTTCTTATTATCCTTGGAATAATGTTTATAATAGTCAACAGTATCCATGGCAGTATCCTACTCCTTCTTTAACACAATTTCCTTCACCATGGAACCAGTGGCCATCTCCTCCACCAATGCAATATCCTTCATCACAAGCCAATCCTTGGGGTCAAAACTGGAGGGGTAATGGCCAGGTTTGAGTACGCCCTCCAATTCCAATGCAAGAGGAGTAATTACAATTTCCTTCTATTCAAAATCCTACACCTTCTGTCCGACCCCAATTATGTATACAACCTAACCCCAATCTAAATAATAAGGCAGCTCAGAGCATGGATGCTTCGGTTACCCTCCAGAGTTACCTTATCACTCCTATTGGACTTAATGAGGTTCAGCTTCGATAAGGGAAAGGAATCAGATCTGGACATACTCCCATTATTATCGAAGAAATTGAATCACCCAGGAAGGATATGGACAATTCTGAGGCAATTGTTACACATGCAAAAATTGATACAGCACCCGTTGTTACACCTGTAACAGCTGGCTCGGGAAAGTCTGTTGTTTTTGTAGCAGCTAACCCGAGTAAGGCTGGTAGATCTGTGGTAGCTGACCCAGCTGTTAGCATTCAGAATCCCCCATATCCTCAACGATTAACTGAAACTGGACTGACCTTACAACCTGAATCCGAATTCCTTAAGGACCTGCAAAATCTATATGTGCGGATTCTGTTGTTACAAGCTCTTAAGGAAGTGCCTATCTATGCCAAAACAGTAAGGGATCTATGCGTTAAAAGACCTGGAGGGAAACCTAAGGACCCTGCTACTATCCATGTCTTGGGAAAATTGTCCGATCTTATAATTGATTAGCCTTTGTTGACTAAGTATAATGACCCAGGGAACCCCATAGTGACTGTGCATATTGACGATCATCCTATAACCAATACCTTGATTGATCGAGGGGCAAATATTAACATTATGACTAAAGACCTCTTCATCTCTCTAGGACTTCATGGACTTAGACCTACACCTACAGTGCTTGAACTAGTAGATAGGTCCCGTGTTAAGCCCGAAGGGATGATTGAAGATGTGGTTATCATTGTGGCCTCTTGGAATTATCCGGTTGACTTTCTCATTTTACAAACCAAATCCAATTTGGGGGGTCATCCTTTAATCTTGGGAAGACCGTGGCTAGCCACTACAAATGCATATATTGGATGTAGGTCCGGATCTATGGTGATGCCAGATGGACAAGCCACTCAAAACCTGAATCTTTATCCCCCAGCAAAGCCTCATATGGACTCAAATAGTCCCTGGTGGGACGAATTTGTACCTAAATCTGATCTTTCCCTACCTCTTCTCACGCTTGGAAAAGCACAATACTTTAAGGATGAAACAGAGGACGATATTATTAATGGTTTTATCAGTAATTCACTCCCCGTTGCCTCCATTAGAGCCTTGGGAGAAGAAAGTGAGGAAGATGATGTAATTATTGAACATTTGAAAACAACTCTGCTTACTATCAGCAGTCCCATCGAAATCGAACTTGGAAAATGTTTAAATATCAATCCTAACCTAACTGCTGAACAAAACAGATTGCTGATACAGCTGTTACAGAGATACAAAAGGGAATTTGCATGGGACTATACCAATATGAAAGGAATCCATCCTACCCTATGCCCTCACCGTATTTACCTTAGAGAATATTTCAAACCTGTTAGACAACTTGAGCGCCGAATGAACCCTGCAATTAAGGAGATAGTAAAAGAAGAATTGCAGAAACTCCTTAATGCTAATTTCATCTACCCGATTTCTGACAGTCAGTGGGTGTCTCCACTTTTCATAGTTACGAAAAAGAATGGAAAATGGAGAGTTTGTGTTGACTATAGGGAACTTAAGAAGGCCACTCAAAAGGATCATTTTCCCTTACCATTTATTGATCAAGTTTTGGACACTCTTTTTGGAAAAAAAATCTTTTCATTTCTAGACGGGTTTAGTGGCTATAATCAAATACAAATTGCTCTAGAAAATCAAGACAAGGCAACCTTTACTTGCCCATGGGGTACTTTTGCATACAGAGTCCTTCCCTTCAGTCTCTGCAATGCACCAGCAACCTTTCAAAGGGAAATATTAGGTGTTTTTCCTGATCTTTTGAACGATTTCCTTGAAATTTTTATGGATGATTTTATACCGTACGAGGATTCCTTTGAGACAGCATTAGCTAATTTGGAAAAATGTTGGAACGTTGTGAACAAACTAATGTTTCTCTAAGCACGGAAAAATGCCACATGATGATGACTGAGGGAATTGTGCTGGGACACTTCATTTCAGAAGATGGAATCAAGTTAGATCCTGCAAAAATTGAGGTAATCTCGAAAATCCCAACCCCTAAGACTCCGAAAGAGGTACGTAGTTTTTTGGGACATGTAGGATATTATAGGAGGTTTATAGAAAATTTCTCAAATATTGCATCTCCTTTATTCTCATTATTGATGAAAGATGCAGAATTTGTGTGGAGAGGAAAGTGTTAGCAAGCCTTTTTAAATTTAAATAACTGTGTAACAACAACACCTTTTTTACAAGGACCAAACTAGAAATTACTGTTTCATATTGCTACAGATGCATTTGGCATGGCTGTGGGTGCTGTTTTGGGGCAGCTAGAAGATAAGAAGCCTTACGCCATATATTACATCAGCAAGAATTTGACTCCAGCAGAACTTAACTACATTATAACTGAGAAATAATTCCTAGCAGTAGTGCATGCCATCAACAAATTCTGGCACTACATCATCGAGTATCAAGTATTCATACACACTGACCATGCTGCGATTCGATTTTTAATGAAAAACCTGTTACTAATGGTAGAGTTACATGATGGTTATTGTTGTTACAAGAATTTGATATTACTATTTTAGATAAACCTAGAAAAGATAATGTAGTTGCTGATTTCCTTTCTAGATTAACTATAAGTGATGACTGCAGTACTACTGAAGATTCCTTTCCAGATGAGTATCTTTTTGCCATTTCTACTCACTCACCATGGTACGCAAATATAGCCAATTACCTTGCTGTAGGAAAATTCCCACACTAATTGTCTTCCAAAGAAAGAAGGAGGATTATACAACATAGTGCTACCTACTCCTGGATAGAAGGCAATCCCTATCACACCGGGCCAGATTTCCAGATTAGGCGGTGTGTTAGAGAAGATGAGGTATTTGAGATCCTAAAGGGTTGTCATGAAGAACCTTGTGGAGGGCACATTGCTGACAAGAGGACATGACATAAAGTACTCTCAACAGGGTACTACTGGGAAACCATATTCTAGGATGCCAAGAAGTTTGTGAAAGGATGTGATAGTTTCCAAAGGATGGGGCAGCCTCTAAAATCATATGAGATGCCGCTACAACCTCAGATAGTAATAGAACCATTCGATAAATGGGCCAATCAATCCTTCATCACAGCAAAGAGAATACATATTGGTCTACACCGATTATGTCACAAAATGGGTCAAATAAAGGGCACTAACTAGAGCAACAAAGCAGGCTATTTCAGACTTCCTGTTTCAAGATATTTTTGTTCACTTCGGGATATCCAGAGAGATAGTGACAGATGGGGGCCCTCAGTTTACATCTCATTTGATCAAGAAGTTGGTTGAAAAGTATGGAATCCATCATAGAATCACCACACCCTATCATCCACAAGAAAATGGGCAAGTTGAAAGCACCAATAAAGTTATTGAGGGAATTTTGACAAAAACAGTAGCCAGCCACCGAAAAAACTGGGCCGAGAAACTTCCAGAGGTACTGTGGGCTTATAGGACAACATGGAGGAATACTACAGGCTTCTCACCATATGAACTGGTGTATGGTAAGAATCCCTTATTCCCCATAGAGTTTTAAATAAAGACATTGAGGACAGCATTACAAGTTGATTTGGATTTGAGTAAAGCACAAACTTAAAGATTGAACCAATTCAATGAGTTGGAAGAAAAATGGCTGGTTGCCATTCAACAAACAGAAATCATCTAGCAGCAAAGAGCCAAATGGCATGATAGGTTTATTAAGAAGAAAAGTTTCCAGAAAGGATATTGGGCTCTTTTGTACGATTCAAAGTTCAAAGACTGTACAATTGGTCACCATTGACAGTGCTAAGACGTTGTTACTGGTTAATGGGCACCGTCTAAGGCTATATCATCAACCCGCTTTGAAGGAATCATTTGTCAACATTGTAGCGGATTTTGATCTTCATGTTACGACAACAGAGGAACATTCTCCTATGCAGCCTTAAAAGTTGAAATTCTAATAAGTACATCAGCTAAAAACCACTTGTGTGGTAGCTGTTACACCTGTTAAAAATAAAAATAAATAAATAAAATAAAAAGTAAAAAATAAAGAAAATAATAAAATAATAAAATAAAAGAAAAACAAGAATAAATCTAAGTGTGAAAACTCCTTTTTAAGGGCACAGTTAGACAACTAGTAATAGTCGAAAACCACTCTTGTGGTGGCTGTTACACCCATGTTTTTCTCCCTATAATATCATCTTCCCTCTTTGATCTATGTCATAGGACGATGGTATTCATGTAATTTCTTTTTCTGTACCAATTTCTTTTGATCATTATTTTTCTAAGAATAATTCAAAAAGATGTCTTGGCTGTTACATATGTAACAACCGACAGCTACGAATACTGTTCTTTGTAATTCATTCCATAAACATCAATAACTATGCCGGCTACACACAACAACATGAGCGCTGCATGCAGGACGCCTTCAACTCAAGTCTTCTTCCAACGTCACCTCAGGTATGTCGTCAAAAAGGTAAATGATTTTCATTAATAATTTGGTGATTAAGTTGGCAAAGTAGTGACGCTCCCGTGACGGCCGTGGGCGGGTGTCACAATTAAAGTGGGGGAGGGATATGACTTGAAATGACTCGAAATCATTGCAAAAAGGCTGTAATCATGAATATCCATTAAATTGTTACACCATTTTTTGGTCATCTAACCTATTATCATTGGATGAACCCAAGTACACCATGTAAGACCAATTTTACCCTAAGTAAAATTGCTTTCACTATGTGAAATAACTTAGTAAAACACTTTTATTAAGTTGTTTATGGTCTAAACAGGAAACCCCAAAAGGAAATAATAAACAAATCTATATTTTTTTATATTTCCTGGTCATATTTAACCCAAAACAAGGAAATAAATTAAATAAATCCTTATTTATTTGATTATTTCCTAGGAATAAGTTATTTAAATCCTTATTTAAATAATATTCCTAGTTAAATTTGACTAAATCATTTATAAATAATTAAATAAATCATTATTTATTTAATTATATTCCCACCATTTCCTTAAAATAAAAATAAATCATTTATTTATTTATTTATTATAAATAAAGGAATTGACCCAAGTCAAAAATCCTTTTCCCTCCAACAAATATAATAAAATATTCCTAAAGGGTGGTTCTATAATTTGATTAATAATATTTTATTCATGCACCAAGTTCTAGATCACCCTAATATTTTGTTATAAATAGAAGGGTTTTCCCCATTCATTAGTCACCTTTTGTTGCCTATAAGATCACTCTGTATCTATACACTTGGTCACATTTTCTCCATTTTTGTCTTGTGAGCTCCCATTGAGTTCTATGTTTGTCTGGGTTTTCTACACCAACAAGAGAGAGAGATTCTAGATCTGAAGTGCTGAGGACTGTCAAGAACCCATCACATTGAGGAGAACTGGAAAACACCTTTCTTGTTTTCCTCTCAAGTGCCCCCTTTCAATATAATATAAAAAATTCTTTCAAATACATCGTTCTTGTCTTGTCTATTGGATGCATGGAGCCACATTTTGCTTTATCTGCTTAATGTATTTTATGCTTAGATCTAGATTTGTGCAGCATTATTTGGATCACCTAATTAAAAATTTAAGGATATTTGGCAGCCATAATCGATGTTAGGGCTATTTGTTATGCATAGCTAAAGTGATATTTTACGACGAAAGATTCATACTAACAATTAGCGACTCCACACGGGTTTTCTTTTGCGACCGTTGTTGTTTTATATATTCCTGCATATCCAGCTATTTCCGACCCTAGGGTTTCTCTTCAGTTTCCTGTTTTTCCTATTTTTATGGTGATTTTCACCTCTAAAACCCTCAAACATTAATTTTTTTTAACTTCTGTGTGTTTCTGGCCCTATTGCGCAGGTGAAAGACATCAGTCGCAGTTGAGACGACAATTTTTTTCTGAAATCTGCCGCCGAGAGACCCGGATCTGCAGGTCGCACTTATTGGCCCAAAAACTGCGACCTAGGTCTGAGGACGCACTTTTTTGCCCCAAACCTGTGACCTGGACTAAAAACAGGTCAGAACCTGTGACCTGCACTTTTTTCTGTACTTTTCCAGCAATTTTTCTGGGTTTGTCTGAAGCTTCAGTCGGGGTTTTCCAACCTTCGTCTCTGCCCGTTTAGACCTGTTTCTGATCTATTTCACTCAACTAAGTGGGAATATTTCCCCTTAGGGCTTTAGTACCCTCCACTTTTGGTGGGCGAGTTTTAGCTGTTTCAGACGTCTGAATTTTCAGAGTTTCAACCTTCTTATTTTCAGATCTGATACTTCCTTTTCAGATCCCTTTAGATCAGCGCTTATCCCTTTCAAATCACCTCATATAGTTTTGTTTGGGTTTACCTCTAGGTCCACCTCTTCGTCCCTCCTCCTTTTAGCTGATTTCCCCTTTTGTTACAGCAACCTTGCCTCTGCCTCTTTGCTGTTCTCTGCACCTCTTTCCAGCAGATTTATTCTTTAGATCCCTGTCCCTCCCGACCTTAGATCTATCGGCCTCTTTTTCGTGTGTTTTGCCTAGATTTTTCCCTCTTTTTAGACTAGTTTTGAGAGACCTGCCTTCTTGGGTTAGATCGATGCATTGTTAGTTGTTAAATTTTCTATTATTTCAGCATTATATACTGTTATTTATAGATTTATTTTTAGTTACGCAACACACTTTTTATTTTACTCTCAAAACGTCTGGGTTTAAAAAATTAAAAATCAACACACGCCACACACTGACCCTAAGTGAAGAAGAGCCTGGTTAACACCGCCTGGAAAAGACTTTAAAATCAATTGTCACTGAACCTCTCTGCCCTTGACCTCACTTGATTTTGTCCCTCCCTGCCCTTGTCGGTTTTTCTTCTTCCCGTCATCATTGCGCCCCCAAGGCGCTTCTCCCGGAGACTTCTTGGCCTTCACCCTCAGTTTCCGGTTGGTCGACTTCCTCCTTCCCGTCGTCATTGAGTAAGTCCTCCCCTGAGTCCGCACTCTGACTCTTCTAATTTTGATTGTTCGGGTTCTCCCCCTTTTACCTTCACCATGTCTAGTTCAGGGCCTAGTGCCAGCGGCAACCCCAGTTCTACTGCTGGGTCCGTTTCCAGCGGAACCACTACGGGACCTACCTCAACTGCCCCTTTGCTCCCTTATATGGCCGGCCTTAGTCTCCCCGAATTCAATCAGCTGATTAATGATCCTATTCGCCACGATGTTATTTGGCCTGCTATTCCAACCAAGCTCCCCTCCGACATTCCCAAGTTCGAAGGCCTTGCTAGTGAAGATCCCTCTAACCATATCTGATCTTTCCATATGTGGTGTTCATCCAATTCCATTACTGATGACTCCATCCGTCTTCGATTGTTCCAACGCACGCTTACCGGAAAAGCTTCTAAATGGTATGTTGAGCAGGCCACCTCCTCCCATACCACTTTTGCGACCATTGCCCAAGCCTTTTTATCTTATTTCCAGCTACCTCTCCGATATGCCACTAGTACCGAGCTTTTAACTTCCTTCCGTCAATCCTTTTCGACCCGCCTTTCCTCTCATGTCCAGGAATGGCGGCGAAGAAGAAGCTTATGTCGCGCTCCTCCCTTTGAAGATCAGGTTTATATGGACTAGTTCCTTCGCTCTCTCTTACCTCCCATTTCCCTCAAACCGAAGAAGGCGCCCTCAAAATAGCCTTGAAATATGACCTTATTTATGCTCAATCTGGTTATGTTTATACTGTCCTTCCTAACCTCCCCAAGCCCGGTGGCACTAACTCCCTGAGGGCATCTCACTCTACCAATAGTATCATTGGAGCTCTTTCACATACCTCTGCTCAACCTCTTATGGGCTATGGTTTCCCTCTAGGAGGGGCCAGCACCTCCAGCACTTTCCCTCCTCCAGGTAGCATGTATCCAGGATACGGCATGCCTCCTCCTTTTTCCCCCACTCCTGCTTACCTCAATGTTGACCATCCTAACCCTTATCCTTACCCACAGCTTCGTGTCCTAGCTCCTCCAGCATTTGGACCTCTCACCCCCTTGCCTTCTCAACCCCCACCGTAGCACTTACTAGCCCCTCCAGGGCAAGTATTTGCACAGTAGGGTGCGATCAATTCTCTTCCTTCTCAAAGAAAGAGGAAAGGAAATCAATATGCCCCTGGTAATCGTGGATCCAATCCTTCGAGTCTTGATCCTAACACTGCCAACCAACCACAGGGCTCTCAGCCCAAGCCGGACAGGCTGCTTCGCACTAATAAGCCCTGTTCATGTTGCGGTGTTTATGGAAATTACACTCACGATTGTCCCCTATTACCACAGATGCGACAGATGTGGGAGTCTCAGGCCACCGTGCGGGGACAACATTCCTCCCCTACTATCCCTCCCAATCCGGCTACTTCTCAACCCACTGTGTTTACCGATCCTTTCCCTCAACAAGGATTCACGGCCACTCAACCACCTCATACCTCAGTAACCACTCAACCTTCCCCTTCTGGTTCCTCCGATTACCAAATTCTCATGATGGTCGTTGACCAACCTCTCACTGTCGACCTCAACCTTCAAACTCGGTCTTGTCAGTACTCCACGCCTCCCGTTCCGTCTGTCTCCGAGTCCCCATCTTCAGGTCCTACGGAGCCTCTGTCGACACCCAATGGTCCCCTGCAAATCCCTCCGCCCAAAGCTGAGGTTCATACCAAGATTCCTAAGGGCCCATTACGCTGAAATGCTGCCTCTGGTCGGGCTGCCCATTCATATAGCATAGTAGATGATCTGGCACAATCTCCTGCCGCCATTTCAACACTGGAACTCCTCCAGTCATGTCCATCCCAAAAGAAGGCTCTACTATCTACCGTGGGCGCTGTAGATCCTGCCGATGACCAATTAATTGTTTTCGATGCCCGTCAGTCATACCATCCCCCCCTAGCTGCTTCTGTTTCTTTCCAAATCCCAGTCAAAATCCGAAATGCCAACGTCGCTTGGTGTATCATTGATGAGAGGGCATCTACCTGTGTGATGTCCGCTTCGGTTTGGAAACAACTCGGATCTCCTGAGCTGGCCCCTTCCACAATCACCCTTCGTGCATGGGATGGCCATGCCTCCCAGCCCATTGGCCTATTCCGCAACTGTCCTATCACCCTTGTGGGTAAGACTGTTTGTGTCGACGTTGAAGTTATCGATGCCCCTCTTGACTACAACATTATTTTGGGGCATAGTTACACCTATGCCATGTCTGTCGTCCCATCCACAGTCCATCGCAAGATGTTTTTCCCTCATAATGGCAAGATTGTCACCATTGACCAGTTGACTTACCATGAATCAAAATCTCAGACCTCCCCTGAGTCCACCATCTCTACTGTCACCAATAAGCAAACTGTTAATTCTTTGACCAGTGTTTCCCCTGGCATCTACAAAGAATCCTCCTTGCTTGGAACTTTTCCAGGTCCTCCCCCTCCTCCTGTCTCTGACCCCAGCTTAGTGAATGTTTCCATGATGCAATCGTCTCAGGTTGACCTTCCACAGCCTGCTTCGGCTAGTCAGCACCCTCAATCTCGCCCACCGCAACCTTCTCCTAGCCCTTCGCTTTAGTCGACCGAACCTTTTCTGCCTGGACCTTCCCATCCACCTCACACTCAGGAACCTCCCTACCCTCTCGAGTCGGTTCCCCCAGGGCTCCACCATATGGGAGCCATCCCTCCTGGCCATTACCTCGCTGGTCATATACCTTTCCTTGCTCCCCCTCCCGGATTCTATTCGGTTCTCGTCATGGCCACCCTTTCCCTCCCTAATTTAACCTTGGGAATACCGGTATGGTATCTTACTCCTCCAGCCGAGACCCCACCCGGCCACCCCAAACCATACATTGTTGTGACACCAATTAAACCGATTCCCTTCGCTCCTTCCACCGCTACAGTTCCCCTAGCCCCTCTGCAATACCATCCTCATGATGTGATAGCTACGGGCAAGAAAATAAAAACTCGCAAGGGGGAATCCAAAGACAAGGCCACCGCACCTGACCCTACCCCTCCTCCACCCGCCAAGCCTTGTGACTTGTGTGATGGTATCGGTCATGCCACCCATACTTGTCCGGAGTTGCCCCGTATCCAACCCATGGTTAAAGTCGCATTTCCTGAATCTACGGTCCCTGAAACCTCTGTTTCTTCCTCATCCGCCGCCAAGAACCCAAAGACTCTCCGCACCAAAAAACTCTGTGCTCTGTGTGGTGTCCATGGCCATTATTCTCACCATTGTCCTCACCTCACGCATTACCGAGCCTCTTTAGAGGTCATTCACGAGTACGAAGTTGAACAAAATCAATCCGCCTCTCCCATCCTTGCTCAATATGCGTCAGGTTTACTCGAGGATCCCCCTGCTACTATTGACATTCCTCCCCCTGATGTTGACATGTCGAAACCTACTGCCCCCCTCCTATACCTATCCTCATCCGCACGACCCTCGGAGTACATTCCCGCTGAATCCACTTCATATGTTTTGCTTGATTCCCCTTCAGCAACATTCTTGGGCTCTTCATGCTTTGACCATCTTTTTACTTGTTCTTCTGTCATTCCCCGTGATGACCCGTATGTGCAGCTCTCTTCCCATACTGATGATTTAGGTAGCTTTGCAGCATCATGTGGTTTCCTTGACCTTTCCCTTTCCTCCCATAGTCAAGATGATACCATCCGTATCTATGATATCCTTCGCAGCATGAGTTCCCGCTCTTCCTCCCATAGTTCTTATCCATCTCCCTCTAGTCCATCTATGAGTCCTAGACTTCCTACCCCGACTACTCCCTCCCATAGTTGTCATTGGATGTCTACCCTATACTCACGCTGCCATCATTATTCTCCCTCCTCCCATTTCTTGTCCTGTAACACTATTCCACCGGCCCTCTCGTCCACACATTATATTGGCTATGCTAATGGGGCAAGTCGCTATTCCCGGAATCTCGCCTCAGCCGCATGGGCCATCTTTACCCCCTTGCATACCCTCGTTCTTGCAAATGGGGTCTGCATTGGTAATGCCACCAATAATCAGGCCGAATATGATGTAGTATGTGGTCTCTTAGCCGATGCCCTATCTCAGCGCATCCTCCATCTGCACGTTCATTTAGATTCCCTGCTTCTTGTTTTACAAATCAATGGTGTCTATCGTGTGCATAACCCTATCCTATTTAGACAATATTTACAAGTGAAAATTTTGATACGTGACTTTAGATTCATTACTTTCAACCATGTGCCTAAAAGTCAAAATCACTATGTAGATAGAATTGCCAATCATGTTCTAGACTGGTATTTATCACACACAAGACAATAATATTTCACACCATCAACACAATGCATATACATAATATATATCATATAACATGTTTTTTTTTTAGAGTCCATCTACTCTGAAAAATATGACGTGCCCATAGCATGTTACAAAAACAAAACTACAAAACTGGGGGGCACCACTTGCCCCTACATACACACTGGGGGGGCACCACCTGCCCTACATCTAATCACTCTCTGGAGGATCCCGAGCCAATGGCTCTACTCCCGCAGCTCGTAGATCGCGCACAGTTTGACCGGCCATCGCCATGCGTCGCATGATACCTCGTCATTCCGAGGGTAGCCCAATACATAGCTCTATGTACTAATCATCTAAATCCTGCCAACCACGCTCCGACACACCGGTCAGCAGCCCCTCACATCTACGACGAATTTCCTCCAACAGAGTGGCCATATCCTCGTTCTGTGTCGTTCTTGATCCACTTGCACCTGTAGCTCCAGCTGCTGCAGGTCGTCCCATATATCCGGCCGGTTTTACCAGAGCTATATCTGCATTCCAAAAAGTATAAGGATCAATACCATGAATACTATTCAAAATATTTACAATGCACACAACCGATTAGTTACTTGTCACTTACCATCGGGCCCCCATACTCGACCAGGCGGAAGCGGCAAGTCCGGATCTCCCCAATAACTCATCCCACTATAGGGATAGTCGTCTATGTACAATGGCATCTGATCCCAATGGGCGAAGAAATCTGGTCGGAACACCCATCCGACTGCCCCTCCTCCTCCTCTACACAGTAGTCGTCCCCACCGACGCATCCGAGGCTCTCTCGGACCCCCATCAGGTAGCTGTACACGAGGTCGTAAGTTCGGGATCTTCTCAAAAAAGAAGGAGCACAATACAGTCCCATAAGCACAATCATGATTCACTTTCTGCTTACATAGCGACAACTGTCGTTTCACCGACACCAACATCATCTAGGCCCACCCATAGTAGGTCCCACTCAACGCACTCTCTACAATCATCATCTGCCCCCCAGTGATGTGATGGAACGCCTGGCTGCCCAATATCCGCAACACTGCTGCTGCCACTGCCCGGGTCTCCAACCTCTCTAGATCTCCAATTGATATCTGAGTCCCTTTGACTCAGACACCTGGTCGACAATGTCACTCAACGAACTCCATGATGTTACGCCCTCACGGTAACACTGGCTGTGTATTTCCCACCATCCCTAATGGTGGGAGACCAGTCAAGAAATACAGATCCTGGACTGTCAGCTCAATCCTGTGCCCCTGCACTATAAACACCGCATGATCTGGATCCTAATAACTGATAATCCAGGCCAACAAGGGCTCCCCTCAGCCTTCATCAAAGGGCTTCACAAATTTTAACCCCCAAACCTAGTTAATGCATCACACTGACACCTTGATCCGCTACTCTACCCGTAATGTACCTAGGTCTCTCTCAATGGATCTGTGATATCTTCCATATTCCGCACAACCATCATCTGTTTCATCAAGGAGCAAGGTAAAAATACATTCACTCACACCAAACCTAATCTCAACATACTCTCAAAGATTTACAATTCACCTCCATCTACTGCAGCTCGCACTTTTTGTTATAACCCAAATGTGTCACACTTTAAGGTCTAAACTCCGTTACCTCCCAGTCACAAGCTTTGCCCCAAAAAGTGTGACCTGACCGTAACATGAAGTAGGAGCAAGCACGTAGATTTAAGACCCTAACTGGAATCTGAACCCATCAAAACAAAGAGAGAGGATTAGGCTCTTACCTCAGAATCACAGACGCATCGTGATTCCAATGGCTCTGCTTGTCCGCTACGACGCCAAGATTTAGGGCCTTCTCTCTCCTTCTCCCTATCTGAATACAGCTGCATTACAAATGAATGATTTTGAGGGAATGCATTATTAGAAGAAACCGTTTTTTCTTTTCGCTCACAAGGAAAGAAATCAGAGTCTGCTGATTGACTGCTCCCATTCATTGAAAGTACTCATTGTAGCACTCAAATGGGTATCCGTTAGTTTTTCATGTTTGATACTTCACCAGACACATTTTGTCCATGAAGGGTCTATTCACCTCTCCTCCAAATCGACTTTCACTACAGACACTGTACTTAGGGGCACCACTTTGCCTCCCACTTCTGTCTCTATAGTGCTGATTTTCTTCATGATATACCCTATTGTACTCATATGTTTTTTGGAATTCCCATGGACCTTGACCGTGTGGGAAAGATTAACCGAGGTCGCCCTTGTTTAGCATCCAGAGTTGAGTCATCGGTCATGGAGTCTATCTCGAGTCCCTTTGTATCCCACTACTGCCTTCATCCTTCATCATTTCATCTCTCTAAGGTAATATTATGTTCTTCAATACCATTGTCCTCATCCTCATGATACAAATAATCGCTGCCAGTTGCCATTATGCCTTTATGCTCTAACAAGGGTGTCATTCATCCATATTTACTCCTGCATTCTCGCTTCCATCACCACTGTGAGGTCCGTCTGTCTTGCCCACTATTTGCTCTCGACCTCAGCTGGGGATCTCCTTTTATTACCACTCATAGCTAATTTCTCTGCTGACACGTGCCTCTCTCCCAGGTCAAGGAGGGGCAGGTATCTTTGTTCTAGTTAGTCAAGGACGTGGATCTAGACTTGACAGTCCAAAGATGTGTGAGAATGACAGGATTTTCTGTGTGTGATGTTCCAACCTCATGAGGGGGCAGGGTTCTGTGTTAGCCCCCATAATGTTTTCTTCCTCGCCATGATGACTTCTTCATTTCCTGCCTTTGATGCGTGCATACATTGATGAGCTGTCGGCCTACTGTACGCTTGCGTGCAGCACTCTTCGATTTTCATGTATTAGTCGAGACTATGCGAGCCCTTTCCCCATGTAATAGCACTTGGGGTGTATTTGTATCTCATGTACTCAACCATTATTGTATAAGTTCCCGTGGTCGTTATTCCAGGCTGCATAATATGTGTGTGGATCTGATTTCATTCATTTCTATTTCCGGCTTTGCATTTGCGCCAACATGTACTTTTATGAGTTCGGTTCCTTTGCTTTACTAGACATACTATTCTTTTGTACTTTTTGTGTCTCGGTAGAAACTAAGATGTATCAGTTTCTTTCCAGACTCAAAAGAAATTTCCACTTCATAAACTAGAGACTTGCAAATCCTGCGTCTAGATGCTCGTCGTGGCTCTAGTCCTTGCAGCATTATACTACCTTTACACTTTCTCTCTATGACTTCCCTCTTGATGTCTCAGTGATATTTGAGCTGCATGCAACGCACTTCGGTCACACGATTTGTCTCCTAACACTGCGTACGTTGCAATATGTTGACACCATGGTCATCTAACTTTATTATCATTAGATGAACCCAAGTACACCATGATAAATGACCAATTTTTACCTAAGTAAAATTGCCATCACTATGTGAAATAACTGCAAAACACCTTTATGAAGTTGTTTTATGGTCCTACGGAAACAAAGTGAAAGTGCTAAGAAAAATCTACATTTGTTTATACTTTCCTGCCTACATTTAACCCAAAACAAAGAAATCAATTAAATAAATCCTTATTTATTTGATTATTTCCTAAGAACAAGTTATTTAAATCCTATGCTTCTACTAATGTTCCTAGTTAAATTTGACTAAATCATTTATGAAATAATTAAATGTATAAATCATTATTTATTTAATTGAGACTCGCCAGCCATTTCCTTTAAAAGAGTAAATAAAATCACTAATATATTTAATGTTACTAAATAAACGAAGCGGCATCAAGCCAAAAAATCCTTTTCCCTCCAACAAATATAATAAAAGTATTCCTAAAGGATTGGTTCTAGAATTTGATTACGGTAACATTTTATTCATGCACCAAGTTTCTAAGACTCGCCACTAATATTTTTGTTAGAAATAGTATAGGGTTTTCATCTCATTAGTCACCTTTTAAGTCGCCTATTAGATCACTACGGATCTCATACACTTCGCTCACATTTTCTCCATTTTTGTCTTGTGAGCGTGAGAGGTTCTATGTATGTGCTAGGTTTTCTACACCAACGAGAGAGAGATTCACAGACTGCGAAGTGTTTGTAGCGTGTCAGAACCCATCCCATTGAGGAGAACCGGAAGAAACACCTTTTTTTTCCTCTCGAGTGTGCCCCTTTCAATATGAATATAAAAAAATTCTTTCAACACAAATTCGTTTTCTTGTCTAATGGATGTACTGGAGCCACATTTTACTTTATCCATGCAATGTCTTTATATGCTTAGATGCATGGATTTGTGCGGGGTTATTTGGATCACCTAATTGGCAAATTTAAAGACATTTTGGCAAATCCAGCAATCGATAGTTAGGGGCTATTTGTTATGCGTATGCAAGTGATCTTTTGCATACGAAAGATTCATACTAACATCTTTCCCGAAACACGTTTTGCAATCATGCCGATCAATGCTAAGGCGGATAACTCGGATTGCGCGATGCAGGAATATGCGAGAACACCGGGAAGTGCAGTGACTCTTCCACTTTGCTTGACTCACTGACCTCTTTCCACGCCAGAGCGATCTCCGGCCTCCTGTCATCCCCTAGTGAAGACGTCATCTGTTCATCATATTTCTCATACTCATGAAACCACTCCCGACATGGGAGCGACAGTGAAAGGATGCACACAGAGTCGAATCAACCGCGACTCGGCGATCTACATGTACTTTGAAGAGAAGAAGCCAAATACGTCGATCCCCACCTTCATCCGAATGCTGCTTTTGCTCTGCCCGAAGGAGCACCATGAATCCCTTTCCTTTCTCGAGCTTTAGATCTCGCATTCCTTTTGTAGACGCTCCTTCCTCTCGCATTTCACAGCATGCCGCACAAACTTTCCAAGAGATTTGCATCTCCCTCTAGACTTTGGATCTCCCACTCGAAAACTCTACTATTCTTGTTTTTCGTTTTGGGATCCTTCCTCGTCATCAGTCATAGGCACCTCTATTCGGCTCCATATTTCTCATCTCACTTTCCTCAGACAACAAGAAATTTGAGACAATGTCATCCAAAATTCAAGGTAGTTGTATATGCTACCTATAGTACGCATCTTATCTGTCCCACGACTCCAGTAGAGAATGCACAACAAGCTGTGCACTGTCTATCCTCGACATTTTAATATCCACGAGACAATGGTGACTTACCACGTATGTGAAGGCAGACCGTAATGCTCACATCCTTTGAGCCTCCATCCTTCTGATCCTCAGAGGTACGGCTTTTTTCATGCGGGAACAGCCTTATTCAATGAAGACTTTAGATTGGTACAAGTCCCGAGTTTTTCCGCATCGAATGCTTCAGTCGTGGCTTCGGATACATTCAACACATACGAATCTGAGACACTGCAACCGTGTTGTGCTCTTAGCCTTCCATCCGAGCTTTCTTCCGAGTCTTCAACTTCGAGCATTGCTCGCTGGTTTTAGTACCCGGACTCTACCGCGATCCACTGATCTTTTCTCCACGCCAGATCCTCCATCTTGAGCTTTCCATAACCTCAAAACTACGACTACTGCATATCTCGATCTCTATCTTTCCGCTCGCTCACCATCTTCTTTCACCGCAGACACCTGATCCGCGAGATCTCCCACTGAACAAAGGTCTCACCTCGGGCGAGCGACAGCCCTCGACGGCAAGGCATGTCTCCCTTTGAAGCCGAAGCGGCTCTAATACCAAATGTGGGTTTTGGCTTACGAACACAATTATCTACACACGAATCTTATAACAGAAAATAAACAATAACGAGAGCATAAAACATAAAAGCAATGAGATAAACGCAGAGATTTTCTCACGGATCCCAAATTGACGGCACGGCACATTTTTCATTCTATTCCTTTAGTGTTACAAAACATATATACACCTTGCAGAAGCATACATAAACCAATCCATTAACCCTGGTTAGAACATAGCCAAGAAAGTCTCCCTTGGCCCAGGATCTACAAAATAGCGCCGAAGCCATCGCATTCTGAGGAAAGCCATGGGCAAAATCAGGCAAAGACATGGGTGAGTGCACACCAAACAAATTTTTCGGCTAGCAGGAAGTGTGCCGCGACAACCATGAGCGCGCCTCTTGTGACACACATGCCTTTGACGCAGCGATGCGGCGCGTGCTGGTCGTGAAAGAATAGTAACACACACCAAACGGAGAGTATGCGCGAAATCTACATGATACTAAGAGAATCAAAGATGAAAAACACTTTCTCTTGGATTGCCCGACCTTTACTCACATCCACTCTCATTTCCAAAACATTTCTACTACCAACCTCCTTCACTTGTTTAGACAACAAAATTACAATGACCTCATAATGCTTCTTTCCCTCCTTTTTGATCACATATTTTTTTTTTCAAAATAATCCCAATTAACTACTTCTTTCTTAAGGTTTGCTAGACCATATCGATCTTAGTAGACGTTAATCATCATCATCATCATCATCACCATTAATAGTGTAAGTCACTAGAAAATCTTATCTTTTCTTTTTTTAAATTTTTTTCTAGATTTTATAAATTTTTTACTTAAATTATTAAAAACTATAACTTAACTTAAATGATAAAATTTTTGTTATTGACTATTATAATTTATTTTAAAATAATCCAATATTTGAAAACACATAGATAAAGTCATACAAAACTTCTATACTTATTAATTAAAACATACAGACATCATTTAAAAAATAAAAACATTAAATTTTTTAATTACAACACATTATTTATTTTAAAATAATCCAAATTTTGAAAAAATAAATAAATCAAAACAAAACTTCTTTACTTATTAATTAAAACATACACACATCATTTAAAAAATAAAAACATTAAATTTTTTAATTACAACACATTATTTATTTATAATAATAATAATAATAATATTATATATAATGTTTAATTTTGTAATAATAATAATTTTGTCCTTTTTCGTAATATTTCGTATGGATGATGACCCGGAGTTGTTTAGATGAAATCGTCTTTGACTAATACTCTTTAGATATTATTTTAATAAAATCTATTTATAATAGTGGCCCAATAACATTAAAATAATATTTAATCAAATTTTGATTTTAAATATTTTTAAATAATCCTACATTCAAAGAGCACCGTTTTGCACTCACCAACCAATTTTAATCATTTGTCGATTAAAAAATTGTACACGAAGAGCCTAACGTGCCGGCATCGTTTTATTCTTTCTTGACTTGACACTTGAGAATACGAGTTTATTCCTATGGTCAATTTTCTTATCATCTTAACTTCTTGAATATGTGACCACGATTTAATAAATTAATAAGTTAATCCAATCACATAGCTTTCAAAGGCAAATTAGGATTTAAATTAAGCATGGTATGGATATTTGGTTGGTTGGATGGATGGGAGTGCACTACAAGTTTAAATGAATGAGATTCTATCTAAGTTTATGTTTTCATGTGTTGTTTTAGTTATGTAAGTTTGGTTGGCTAATCTCAATGGTTTTATATGTGTTTTGAGTAGAAATTTTTGGGTTGATTTTTTGAGATGTAGGTTTTATTTGATCATCTAATTATTGATAATTTCACTTCCACTTCCTCTAAAACGTATGATTTCTTTTAATTTATCATTTATATTTAAATTTAAGTTTTGTGATTTATTTTTAATTAATATATGTAATTATGAAAAATTAGTTAAATAATATAGTAGAAACTTTCTCAATTTCTTATTTGAATGGCTTTAATTTTACTTATATATTTGATTTATTTTTTTAGTCGGAGAATGTCATAAGAAGGTCATTGTGTGACAATTAAAAGTAGAAAAAATAAGGTCATTTTGGAATAAGCAGACCCAATATTAAGGAGTTACAACTTAGTACTTTTATTGAGGAGTTTCAAGACATGATGACCAAGTTGAGACACCCATAGAAAAGAGTAAGCATGGGCATCATCTACGTGCTTTGGAACTTCATCCTCGGAGAATTCAAAGGGAGACGGGGCAAAGACCGTTGGGATAGAAGAGCTGGGATGGTGTGGTAGTGGGGTTGGTGGTCATGTGTCAGGCATTGTACGTGGTGGAAAACCCCAAACTATTATAATGTGGAGATGTGGCTACATCAGGCATTAGAGGACCAGGTGGGGTGTTAATTTGAGTTAACCATGGTATGTTCTATGCTTAGAGCAGCTTTACTTCAATCTTTCTTCTTATTAGCTCGATTCAATTTCAAATCAGCAATCACATAATCATTGAAAGTAAATGCCGATAGAACATAAAATAAATTGATGAGAAGACAAGGCAATACAAGAGACAAGAATTTGTAATTCTTCTTATTCAACAGAGAGAAAAAATGATTTTACAACAATCAAAAGGATGCCCTAGCCAGCAAAGACTTTGCTCGTCAAACCAACCCTTCGACCTCTAATCAGGTTTAGTCAAACACTTAAAAATTCGGCCTTCCTTCAATGTCACACAACCCAAATTCAGCTCACAACACGGTCAACACAGAAGTCAAAATTATGTGATCAAACTAGTCAACGTTGCGGTCAACGTTGCAATTAATATTGCAGTCAAAGATCAACGTTTGACCTTGATTTATGTGCCTTCAAATGCAAGCTTCCAAGATCATATTTTCTGAACTAAAACCACAGTCAAACAATGTGGGTTGAACCAAAGTCAACGATGGTCAACGTTGTCCAAATTTGCCCTAAACTAATCTGGAATCTTCAACTTCCTGTTTTCACATGTGTGGAGGAGAGAGGAGCCTCTAAGGTTGTACGAACCAATCAGATCAAAGAGAGATGTGTGATATGAGTGAATGATGAAATGAGTATCATGTCTCTCCTTTTTATATCCATGACTGTGGGTGTGTAGCACATCTTTGGGGCTTGTGAACCTATATTACAATTCTGGATGACCTTGAAAATTTGCACGTGTAAAAAATAAATTCAAAATACAACTTCTGCTCATCCAAACAAGATGATCTTTAGATCAATATTGCACCTCTCTGAAGAGGAATCCAAAAAAAAATCATCTCCATCATATGAACAATGCAACATGGAGTTTGGCCCTAGTTTCCAAAATTTAACACTCCCCTCTCAACTAGGGAGAAATCCATCCGTCAACTTTGTGCAATCTTGTCATCTAGTACCATCATGTACTATCATCATCATCATGAAATCATGTGTCATCTTGTTGTCTCTGCTTTCTGATGAAAGAATCATAATAAAAAATATCATCGAGAGTGAGTCACAAAGAATTTTCCACTCTCCACTCGACTCGAAGTCAGTTTAGAGGTAAAAATCTCATCCAGATAAATAGACCCGAAGTCAGTTTATAGGTGAGAACCTCATTAGACTTGATCCCAGATCAAGTTGCTAGACACATCCAATCCTAGACATAGAGAGTACGACAATACCTGATGCGTCCATCGGTAATGCTACTAGTCTCTATCCTCATTTCCCAACTCATTGGCCAGATGAGAGGTACTTCCCATGAGTCCCAAACTACATGGGTAGGATGTATGCGGGGCATAGATCAAAGAGAGGGTGAACCAACTCAATATCATAAAGGTGGGGAAAGAGAACACCAACAAGGTAAGGCAAACCTAGCCCTGTGGTTGCTTATAGCTCCAAGTAGCTATCCCCAAGCCCCCTGGAGCTCCTAGAGCTCATAGTCCAACTCAAGCGGGACCCTCAAAATAGGGTTTGTCCACGATACCAAGATTCTCATGGAAGGTTAAGAATTTGACCTTCCCCAAGGGCTTCATGAGAATATATGTGACCTGCCCATCAGTCCTAATGTGATGGAGCCTTACGACGCCTCATTGTACCATGTCCCAGACAAAGTGGTAGCTAATATCAATATACTTGGATCGGTCATGGAACACGAGATTCTCCGAAAGACGAATCCTACTTTGGTTATCACAAAGTATCACAGTGGTATCCACCACATGGCCAAATAGCTCACTGAAGAGCTTTCTCAACCAAACAAATTCACAATAGGCCATACTTTTTGCAATGTATTCGGCCTCGGCAGTGCTCAAAACAACCGATTTATGCTTCTTGCTCATCCAATATATCGAAGAAAAACCTAGAGTGAAGGACCATCCAGACGTGCCCTTACCATCCACCACACTGCCTACCCAATCAGCATCACTATATCCATGGAGCCTCGTACTCCTGACAATGTATCTCAGCCCATGGTTTATTGTGCCCCGAAGATATCCCAAGAGATTCTTGGCACCAATCCAGTGAATGTGATGAGGCTCGACCATGTATTGACTCAATGTGTTCACTACAAAACATATGTCCCGACATGAGTTCACTAAGAACATCAAGGCCCCCACGAGTTGATGATACTTGGTGGGATTTCCCAACTCGGGCCCAGTAGCACTTCCACACAACTTCTTAAAGTTGTGTTCCATAAAAGTAGTCACGGACTTGCAGTCCACCATCCCAAAATCTCTCCATAGACTTCACAAAATATTTTCCTTGAGAAAGGAAAATCTCACCTGGCTTTTGCCAGACCTCCAAGCCTAGGAAATAGTGCATCAGTCCTAGGTCCTTCATTTCTAAATCGGAAGCTATCTCCCTCTTACATTGATGAATGAGAGGATCAACACCTGTCAGGAAGAGATTGTCCACATAGAGAACCAGAATGAGAGGCTTTTCATATTCAACCTTAAAATAAAGGTTTGGATCAACATCACTTCGAGTGAAGCCCAACTTCATCAAGTAGTTATCGATCCTCTCATACCAAGTCCTGGGGGCTTGCTTCAACCCATAGAGGGATTTCTTCAACCTGCATGCATATGTGTCTCTATCTCAGAATTTGAACCCCAGAGGTTGTTCCACATAGACCTCTTCCTTGATTGAACCATGTAAAAAGGAAGTCTTCACATCCATCTAATGGAGACTCCATCCTTGCGTTACAACAAGGGTAATGATCAATCAAATAGTGGTGTAGCGGGTAACAGGTGCAAATATTTCTAATATATGCCTTCCTTCTACGAGAAGCCTTGAGCAACAAATCTTGCCTTGAAATTTTCAACACTTCCATCGGCTCCATGCTTGATCTTGTAGAGCCATTTCAAGGTGACAACAGATTTGTCCTTCGGTATAGGGACCACATCCCAAACATCATTCTTCATGATAGACTCATATTCCTCGTGCATAGCATCCTTCCAAACTTGATGCTTCACGACATCTTCAAATGTTCTAGGCTTAGATTGTACAATAGTACTCATGGCTGCTAGGTACCCTTGGTACCTATTCGACTTCTTGCTTTCACGAAATGTTCCCCTTGGATAAATATGTCCCTCAGCATCTTCGAGAGTGCCTCTAAGACATGAGGGTCTTATTTTATTTGAAGTAGGTGGATCTATAGGATCCATCGGTCCTTCAACTTCGGGCATCGGTTCATCCTTCGGTTCTTCCTACCTTCCAGCTTCTTCTTCTTTGTCTTCCTTTGAGATAAGAAGATCCCTGAATTTCTTGAGGGCATCATCTTTGTCAAAGGTGACATCATGGCATATCTCCACTTCTCTTTAACCATACACATAGATGCTATATGCTTTTGAGGTTTCCCTATAGCCCACAAACGTTCCCTTCTTCCTAAAAGCATCCAACTTGCTTTTCTTTTCTTTCTGCACATGAAAATAAAAGGGACTTCCAAAAACTCTAAAATGAGAGACATCGGGCTTCTATCTATAGAATAATTCTTCAGGAGTTTTGGAGTCCAATGCGTAATGTGGTTTGAACATACACAATGGTGTTGGTAGCTTCTTCCCATAGGAACTTCAGAAGACCTTGGTCATAAATCATGGCACGCGCAACTTCCAAAATGGTTCTATTCTTCCTTTCAGCAACACCATTTTGTTCTGGAGCATACACAGTGGTGGTCTCCCTCTTAATGCTAGCTTCCCTGCAATAGCCATTGAATTCATTCGACTCATATTCAGTTCCATTATTGGTCCTCACAATTTTGATCTTCTTCCCTATTTGATTTTCAACCAAGGCCTTGAAGGTAAAAAACAACTTGAATGCTTCGTCCTTCTTCTTCAAAAAATATATCCAAGTCTTGCGGGAGAGGTCATCTATAAAAGTGATATAATATAACCATTCTCTAAGGATGTTACATGCAACATATCAGATAGATCAGAATGTATAAATTGCAAAATATCAGATGTCTTTATGACACTTGAGGGGAATGGTCCCCTTGTATGCTTTCCTTTGGCACAACCTGACATACACCTTCATGATCATCTTTGAAATCAAGCATTATTGTCACCATATTCCTCGCTTTAGGAAGGGATTTGTAATGAAGGCGTGCAAACCTCCAATGCCATAGCTCAGATTGAAGAGTTGTGTCACATGTCATGGCCCCTAGCGGACTTCCTCCAACCTAATAGAGTGTGTCACCTAAAATCAAGAGTGAATACTTATTTGAAGTTCCTCTTCCAAGTGCGTACCTTACCATCAATGAATGCCACCTTGAATCCTTTGTCTTCCATTGTTGAGATGGAAACTAGATTATTCTTCAAGTTAGGTACGTACAACACATATTGCAAACGAAGGACTTGACCTTGATTTAGATGAAGAGTCATAGTGCCTATCCCTTTCACAGGATAGGTGGCATTGTCTCCAAGGATAATATCCAAATTAATATTAATATCCTTTTCAATCAAATCAGAGAGGGCCTCCTTATATCCAGTGAAGTGGCTTGAGGCACCACTATCAATCAACCAATTGTCTAGGGTGTTAGAAGGAGATGTAGAAAAGAGGGCAGATATAAGAATATATTCAATTTTCTTATCAACAACATTAGATTCATCGTACCTAGAATTTCTTGAACTCTTCAAAGGTTGACCATTTCCACTCCCATTTCGATTAGAGGGATTCTTCCTTTTTCCTTTGAACCTGTTGTTCCTTTGATACACATTCCCCCTGAAGTTGTTTTTGTTGTCATTTTCATCATCTTCGGGAGAGTCCCTTCTATTAGGGCACTCTCTTGCATAGTGACCAAACTTGTTACAATTGTAACATCTTCCTTTTCTTCCTTTGGGACCCACTCTTCTATGGTTTTCATTTCTCGGACCAACATTTTACAACAGTCAACAGGATGCCCTAGCTAGCAAGGAATTTGCTGGTCAAACCAATGCTTTAACCTCCAATCAGGTTCAGTCAAACACATAAAAATTCGACCTTCCTTCAGTGTCACACACAACCAAAAATAATCTCACAAAATAGTCAATGCGTAAAGTCAAAATTTTGTGGTCAAACCAGTTAATGTTGCAATTAAAGTTGTGGTCAAAGGTCAACGTTTCACCTCGATTTATGTGCCTTCAAATGTGACCTTCCAAGTTAGATTTTCTGAGCTAAAACTGTAGTTAAACGATGTGGGTTGACCCAAAGTCAACGTTAGTCAACATTGTCTAGATTTTCCCTAAACTAGTCCGAAATCTTACGCTTCTCGTTTTCACACGTGTGGAGGAGAGAGAAGTCTCTAAGGCTATACAAAGTTACAAACCAGTTAGATGCGAGAGAGATTTGTGAGATGAGTGAATGATGAAATGAGCATTATGTCTCTCCTTTTTATATCCATGAATGTGGGTGTGTGACACATATTTTGGGGTTTGTGAGCCTACATTACAATTATGGCCGACCTTGACAATTTGCACGTGTGGAAAATAAATTCAAAATACAAGTTCTTCTCATCCAAACAAGATGATATTTAGATCAATCTTCCACCTCTCCGAAAGAGGAATATAAAAAAATATAATCTCCATCATATGAGCAGTGCAACATGGATTTTGGCCCTAGTTTCCAAATTTAACATGGGGACCCAGGGAAGTACACATCACCTCGACAGTATTCCGCGAAGTTGGGTACCAAAGTTCTGGGATTTTATCTCCGAGCAGACGTGGTGTCCATCCCACCCCGAAGGTTGAATGGAGGATAGGCCATCTCAGTAGAATTTTATCAGCCGAAGAGGTTTGGCCAGGGTGAGGTGGAGTTGAGCGTGTCGCTGAGACATAGGTATTGGGCCATGTTTGTGGTGGGGTCTGCGAGGTCCCATGCAATTATGAAAGTTTGTAATGTGAAAGAACTGCTAAGAGGCTTCCCAAGAAATTCCCAAGAGTTAGATCTATAGGATGAGGTGGCAAGGAGAGGGGACCGCACTATGCGCTATGCCCATAATACATGTGTATTATGTAATAGGGCTTGCTAAAGAGGCTTAATGAGTATGAGCGAGTCAAAAACTATAGTAATACTTCCATGTGGCAGAGAGGATGACTGGGATTTCCATGTGGGCGCCACGCGACAAGTTGGTGAGGTGGCACTAAATAAATGACTAATCTTTGGGTGACCATATATTTTGATCCAAGAGTCGGATCGAGAGAAAATGTATATCGTTGGAAAGGTCTTGATGAGAAGAACACAACGATGTTCTTTATTTTATGTTTTAAGGAAGCTGATAAAGAAAGTGGATAATTTAGACCCCATTTC
Organism: Pinus albicaulis; assembly: GCA_034641835.2. Taxonomy (NCBI): domain Eukaryota; kingdom Viridiplantae; phylum Streptophyta; class Pinopsida; order Pinales; family Pinaceae; genus Pinus; species Pinus albicaulis. The sequence goes on along the minus strand of CM076580.1, from coordinate 1,732,294,572 downwards.
CATAATGGGACATTGGAGGTCAGGTTAGTTTAGTAACTACCTCCTTTTAACCTTAGTTAGGACTGTGGTTAGTAGGGGGTATGTTACACAATTGTTTAAAAAATTTCAAGAATTTGAGACAAAGGGAATTGTCTATGCATGAATACACCAAATGATTTGTGTAGAACTAGTTGCAAATAAGTACTGATATGGAAGAAAATAACGATTAGGTAGTTGTGCGATAGATTAATAGGTTGGGTTCTCAACTTTAGGATAAGATAACCTCAGATAAAGTTTACTTTGTGAATGATTTTTTCAATATGCTTGGAAGGTTGAGAAAACGTTAAACAATGGTAAGGGTACGATGGATGGTAAAATAGTTATAATCACTCTATGTCGATTTGTGTATCTTGGAAGGTACTCCAAAACCCTAGGTGTTGGGTTTGTGATAAGTTTTACCCACATGGACCTTGTGGGAAAGTGTACCCAAGCGATGGGTTTTGCACCCAAAGTTGTGGGTGTAAAACCAAGTGGAATTTTCGATGGTTTGATCATCGAGGGCATGTGGGGCACCCTTAGAGGGATAAGGGGCACCTAAGGCATTAATGTTGTGGTGTTGGATGAAGGAAAATAATATTATGTCTTATTTTTTATGGAGTTTAAACATTTTTTTAAGTCAACTTGGCAAAAATTGTGTGACCCTAGGTTGCTAGTGAAACCCACCTAGAACTCTATAAAAAGGAGGCAATTAGATCTCATTCAACACACCATCCAAGTGCATTTCATTAAATAAGAAGCCAATCTGAGGCATCCATGGCCTAAAGAAGCCCTAGCTAATTTGGAAAGAAGGTGAATCTGAGATCTTTTCTTATGTTTTGATTTGGGACGTGGAGGCATATGTTGGCCGTGTTTGCAAGGTCAAATATGGGCTAAGTTTGGTGTATATATTCCTATGATTCTGACGCATAAGTGTGGTTCTTAGAAGAGGGTTGAGACCCTGGTAGATTTTTTAAGAGAAGTCCCTGAGGCCTGATTTAGAGGGTCGAAAGGTCTGAACCACAGTTGGAGCAAGGCTGTATTGTTTGAGGAACCAACACAAAGATTTGAGGGGGGTTTGCAATTGTTTTGAGGAGTTGTACAATCCGTGATTAGGGTTGGTTTGTGTGTGCTACTGATCATATTTGGATAAGGACCTAAGGATTAGCTCAAAATTCAAAGTTACAGGTTTCAGTTGAAACCAGGATGGTTGCGTAGATCTCGTCTTCCTGAATCCGACGTTGTAAATGGTTCGAAAAACTGATATCGTATGAGGAAGATATTGCATTCTGATCAAAATGGAAAACATGTAAAAAAATGGGCGAAAATGTACATGGATGATGTGGCAGCCCATTATCTTAGAGAAATTCCTCCACAATGACTCAATGAAATCGCGCCAAGTGGTAGCTTCAGATTAGCTGATTTAGTCTTATATGTGGGTAAGATTCCTAATATTTCTAAGGTGGAATTGTATTTTTTTTAATTATTTAAATATAATTTAATATTAAATATATATATCTATATATATTATAAGATATAATATATTATATGTTTTTTAAAACATAATATATATATTATTTACAAACAATATTATATTATAATTAAATTACAAAAATCTAGTTCCGTTGAGTTCCACATAAGCCAAATTCGATGCATATAACAATGACAAGGTTATAACAATAAATGGCAAGGCCGTTTGTTAAATAGTTCATGTATATTTCAAAGAGGTGTTATATTAATATGGTAAAATGTATGGGGAAGGGTCGGGTTTTGAACTGAGACCTCTGCCAAAGAACCTAAGTCTTTTGCCAATACACCATCTAAGGAACTTGAAAAAAATTCTGCGAACACTTAATTATAACCTTGGGGAGTTGGACCAACGGAGCGCGGAGGGGGCCAGCCACGCGCAAAGTTGTTTTTGGTCATAACTCACTCATTTTTTTTACCATTCTCGAGAGTGTGAGTTATATTCTTCCTTTCAACAACACCATTTTGTTCTAGAGTATACATAGTGGTGGTCTCCCTCTTAATGCTAGCTTCCCCTGCAATAGCCATTGAATTCATTCGACTCATACTCGCTCCATTATCGGTCCTCACAATTTTGATCTTCTTCCTTGTTTGATTTTCAACCAAGGCCTTGAAAGTACAAAACAACTTGAATGCTTCGTCCTTCTTCTTCAAAAAAATATATCCAAGTCTTGTGGGAGAAGTCATCTATAAAAGTGATATAATATAACCATTCTCGCAAGGATGTTATGTGCAACATACTGGATAGATCATAATGTATCAATTGAAAAATATCAGATGTATTTATGATACTTGAGGGGGAATGGTCCCCTTGTATTCTTTCCTTCGAATAACCTGACATACACCTTCATGATCATATTTTAAATTGGGCATTATTGTCACCATATTCCTTTCTTTGGGAAAGGATTTGTAATGAAGGTGTGAAAACCTCCGATGCCATAGCTCGGATTGAAGAGTTGTGTCACATGTCATGGCCCCTAGAGGACTTCCTCCAACCCGATAGAGTGTGTCAACCCTAAAATCAAGAGTGAACGCTTATTTGAAGTTCCTCTTCCAAATGCATACCTTACCATCGATGAATGCCACCTTGAATCCTTTGTCTTCCATTGTTGAGATGGAAAATAGATTATTCTTCAAGTTAGGTACGTAAACACATCTTGCAAACGAAGGACTTGACCTTGATTTAGATGAAGAGTCACGAGTGCCTATCCCTTTCATGGGATAGGTGGAATTGTCTCCAAGGATAATATGCAAATTAATATTAATATCCTTTTCAATCAAATCGAGAGAGGGCCTCCTTATATCTAGGGAAGTGCCTTGAGGCACCACTATCAATCAACCAATTTTCTAGGGTGTTAGAAGGAGATGTAGTAGAGAGGGCATATATAAGAATATATTCAATTTTCTTATCAACAACATTAGATTCATTGCACCTGGAATTCCTTCACCTCTTCAAAGGTTGACCATTTCCATTCCCATTTCGATCAGAGGGAGTCTTCCTTTTTCGTTTGAACCTGTTTTTCCTTTGATTCCCATTCCCCCTGAAGTTGTCGTTGTTGTCGTTGTTATCATCTCTGGGAGAGTCCCTTCTATTAGGGCACTCTATTGCATAGTGACCAAACTTGTTACAATTGTAACATATTCCTTTTATTCCTTTGGGACCCACTCTTCCATGGTTTTGATTTCTCAAACCAGTATTGTTCCTCTTCTTTGCATGAGCGGTGAAGGCAGTAGGGTCACTTCCATTCCCATTAGAGGGATGGTCTCTCTCCATCATCCTTGTCTCCTCTTAAGTGCATCTCGTCAATAATTCATCAAAATCGAGAATTATATTATTATTGAGAATAGTAGTATTGGATACATACCATGCCCGAGGAAGTCCTCCAAGGGAAATGAGAGTGAGCTCTCGGTCATTTATGGCCTCTCCAATAGCTAAGAGAACATTCTTGATTTCGGGTGATCCTCATGAAGTAGGATTGGATGGAATCTCCCTTGTCCATCTTGTTGTTCTTCAAATTGTTCTTCAAAAAAGAGAATTTTTATTAGCATTGCTTGCCCCGAACATGCTAACCAACTTATCATACATCTCCTTAGATGTGCCCAGCTTGGAGATATAAGCAACCAAGTGCTTATATAGAATCCCTAATGATCTTCTTCGCCTTGACTTCCCCTTCCTTGTACTTTGTCTTAGTGGAAGCGAGTGCATTTGATGGAGGTTCAATGATCTTTCCTTGCACATAATCCATGACATCTTGCTCTTCTAATGTCAGATCCAAGGACATTTTCCAAGCATGATAATCAGACTTATCAGTCAACTTATCATAAGATTTGAAACCCTTATATGATGAGGAGGCCATTAATCCTGGTCCTTGATTATAAAACTTCTTCGGTGATTTATTTTCACTCTTTCTTGGGCTTTGTATTCACCTTAGCTTTGAAACCATGTTAATTTTAGCTAACCATGGTATGTTTTATGCTTAGAGCAGTTTACTTCAATCCTTCTTCTTATTATCCGATTCAGTTTTAGATTAGCAATCACATGATCATTGAAAGTAAATGTTGATAGAACATAAAATAAATCGACAGAAGACAAGCCAATAAAGGAGAGACAATAATTTGTAATTCTTCTTATTCAGCATAGAGAGAGAAAAAAGTATTTTACAACAATCAATAGGATGCCCTAGCTAGAAAGGACTTTCGTTTGGTCAAACCAATGCTTTAACCTCCAATCGATTCAATCAAACACTTACAAATTCAACCTTCCTTCAAAGTGTCACACACAACCCAAAAATCAGCCCACAAAATAGTCAAAGCGAAGTCAAAATTACGTGGTCAAACCAATGAATGTTGCAATTAAAGCTGCGGTCAAAGGTCAACGTTTTACCTTGATTTATGTGCCTTCAAATGCGACCTTCCAAGATCATATTTTCTCGAGCTAAAACTGCGAGTTAAACGATGTGGGTTGACCCAAAGTCAACATTGGTCAACATTGTCTAAATTTGTCCTAAACTAGTCCGAAATCTTCTGCTTCTTGTTTTCACACGCGTGGAGTAGAGAGAAGTCTCTAAGGCTATACAAAGTTACAAACCAATTAGATGAGAGAGAGATGTGTGAAATGAGTGAATGATGAAATGAGCATCATGTCTCTCCTTTTTATATCCATGAATGTGGGTGTGTGACACATCTTTTCGGGTTTGTGAGCCTACATTACAATTATGGCCGACCTTGACAATTTTCACGTGTGGAAAATAAATTCAAAATACAAGTTCTTCTCATCCAAACAAGATGATCTTTAGATCAATCTTGCACCTCTCCGAAAGAGGAATCCAAAAAAATATAATCTCCATCATATGAGCAGTGCAACATGGATTTTGGCCCTAGTTTCCAAATTTAACATGGGGACCCAGGGAAGTACACATCACCCCGGCATTATTTCCCCAACAGTATTCCGCGAAGTTGGGTACGAAACTTTCTGGATTTTATCTCTAGGCGGACATGGTGTAGTGGGTCAATACTTATGTCGTGTCAAAACAAGTGGAAGGTGTTGTGTCATATGTCCATCCCACCCCGGAGGTTGAATGGAGGCTAGGCCATATCGATAGAATTGTATCTGCCGAAGAGGTTTGGCCAGGGGTGATGTGGAGTCGAGCATGTCGCCGAGACATAGGTATTGGGCCACATTTGTGGTGGGGTCTCGCAAGGTCCCATGCAATTCTAAAAGTTTGTAATGTGAAAGAACCGCTAAGAGGCTTCCTAATAAATTCCCAAGAGTTAGATCTCTAGGATGAGGTGGCAAGGAGAGGGGGACCACACTATGCGCTATGCCCATAATACATGTGTATTATGTAATAGGGCTTGCTAAAGAGGCTTAATGAGTATGAGCGGGTCAACAACTATAGTAATACTTCTATGTGGCAGAGAGGTTGACTGGGATTGCCATGTGGGTGCCACGCGACAAGTTGGTGAGGTGGCACTAAATAAATGACTAATATTTGGGTGACCATATCTTTTGATCCAAGAGTCGGATCGAGAGAAAATGTATATCGGTTGAAAGGTCTTGATGAGAAGAACACAATGATGTTCTTTATTTTAGTTTTAAGGAAGATGATAAAGAAAGTGGATAATTTAGACCCCCTTTCCATAATGGGACATTGGAGGTCAGGTTAGTTTAGTAACTACCTCCTTTTAACCTTAGTTATGACTGTGGTTAGTCGGGGGTATGTTACACAATTTTTTTTAAAAATTCAAGAATTTGAGACAAAGGGAATTGTCTATGCATGAATACACCAAATGATTTGTGTAGAACTAGTTGTAGATAAGTACTGATATGGAAGAAAATAATGATTAGGTAGTTGTGTGATAGATTAATATGTTGGGTTATCAACTTTAGGATAATATAACCTCAAGAAAAGTTTACTTTGTGAATGATTTTTTTTCAATAAGCTTGGAAGGTTGAGAAAACGTTAAACAATGGTAAGGGTACGATGGATGGTAAAATAGTTATAATCACTCTATGTCGATTTGTGTATCTTGAGAGGTACTCCACAACCCTAGGTGTTGGGGTTTGTGATAAGTTTGACCCACATGGACCTTGTGGGAAAGTGTACCCAAGTACTAGGTTTTGCACCCAAAGTTGTGGGCATGAAACCAAGTGGATATTTTGATGGTTTTTCATTGAGGGCATGTGGGGAACCCTTAAGGAGATAAGGGGAACATAAGGCATCAATGTTGTGGTTTTGGATGAAGGAAAATAATATTATGTCTTATGTTTTATGGAGTTTAAACATTTGTTTAAGTCGACTTGGCACAAATGGTGTGACCCTAGGTTGCTAGTGAAACCCACCTAGAACTCTATAAAAAAGGAGGCAAGTAGATCTCATTCAACACACCATCCAAGTGAATTTCATTAAATAGGAAGCTAATATGAGGTAGTCGTGGCCTAAAGAAGCCCTAGCTAATTTGGAGAGAAGGTGAATATGAGATATTTTCTTATGTTCGATCTCGGGACGTGGAGGCGATGTTGGCCGCGTTTGCAAGGTCAAATATGGGCTAAGTTTGGTGTATATATTCCCGTGATTCTGACGCAGAAGTGTGGTTCTTAGAAGAGGGTCGAGACCCTGGTAGATTTGTTTAGAGAAGTCCCACGAGGCCCTGTTTTAGAGGGCCAAAAGGTTTGAACCACTGGTTGGAGCAAGGTTGTATTGTTTGAGGAACCAACACAAAGATTTGAGGGGGTTTGAAATTGTTTTGAGGAGTTGTACAATTCATGATTAGGGTTGGTTTGTGTGTGCTAATGATCAGATTTGGATCAAGACCTAAGGATTAGCTCAAAATTCAAAGTTACAGGATTGGGTTGAAACTAGGATGGTTGCATAGATCTTGTCTCTCACTGAATCCGACCATCGTGAACAGTTCGAAAAACCGATATCATATGAGGAAGATATTGCATTCTGATCAAAATGGCAAACATGTAAAAAATGAGCGGAATAGGTACATAGATGATGTGGCAGCCCATTTAGCTCGGAGAAATTCCTCCGAGCAATAGCCAATGACATCGCGCCAAGTGTCGACTTCGATTCGCCCGATTTAGTCTTATATGTGGGTAAAATTCCTAATATTTCTAAAGTGGAATTGTATTTTTTTTAAATTATTTAATTATAATTTAATTTAAAAAAATATATATTTATATATATTATAAGATATAATATATTATAATTTTTAACCCATGGGGTGGCGGCTTGTTGGTGATTGAGTGTTCGGTTAAGGCACTCGTTGGTAAAGGTCATCATTTCAAACCCCGTGGGTGCCCGTCGAGCGTAAGCTCTGTGAGTCTTGTTGTGTATTGCCAGCGAGGGGATGATGCTAGCCGGGGAAGGTTTTCATTGGTAGCAGTAGCGATGTGATCTTGTGTGGCAGCTATGATTGTATGCTTCTCGTTACTAGTTTCCTTCTACGATAAAGAAAAAAAATAAAAAAAATAAGATAATATATATATATATATATATATATATATATGTTTTTAAAACATAATATATATATTATATATAAATAATATTATGTTATAATTAAATTGTGAAATCCCACATAATTCCACATAAGCCAAATTCAATGCATATAACAATGACAAGGTTATGACCATAAATGGCAAGGCCGTTTGTTATATAGTTCGTGTATATTGCAAAGAGGTGTTATATTAATATGGTAAAATGTATGGGGTGGGGTCGGGTTTTGAACCTAAGACCTCATCGTCAAAGAACCTAAGTCTTTTTCCAATACACCACCTAAATAAATTGAAAAAAAATGTTGCGAACACTTAATTATAACCTTGGGTAGTTGGACGAACGGAGCATGGAGGGGCCATCCGTGCGCAAAGTTGTTTTTTGGTCATAACTCACTCATTTTTTCGACCATTATAGAGAGTGTTAATAGTCAATTTCAACTTTCTTGGACATTCAGAGATGTTGGTGAGGGTTTCAGAGCCATTAGAGGACTTTTGAGCATGATTTTTCTTCATAGAAGTTCCAAGAGCCATTAGGGGCCAACAACAGAATGAGGCCTAGCCAAGGTAGCTAGAGGCCTTGCGAGAGAAACCAATAGTAATTTTTGGATGTTTTAGACATTATGGAGCCAATAGTGAGGTTTTAAGAGCCAACAGAGTTCTTCCCGAAGGTCGATATGCTTTCGAGAGAAGTTCCAAAGGGCCATTAGGGCCACCATAGGCCAATAGGAGAATGAGGCCTATCCCGGAGCGACTGATAACCATTCTCGGCAAAAAAAGAGTCTATTTTGACTATTTTTTACCTTAAGAATTCAATGTAAGGATTTTAATAGGATTTTGAAGACTTTTGAAGGCCAATATTCTTCATAGAAGTTTTTCGAGTGAGCTTAGAAACACGAGGTGCCGGGAGGTGTTGGGGCGTAACGGGAGCGACAGAGCCCAATTTCAGCAAGTGAATAGTCTATTCTGACTAATTTGGACATTATAAATCCATTGAAGGGATTTTCAGATCCATTTAATGAATTCTAGAGCTGAAGAAGCGACAAGGGGAGGTTTCGAGGGTCACTAGGGCCATTAGGGGTTGGAGGCCTAGATTGGGGAACCAAAGCTCATTTGGAGAAAATGATCAGTATATTATGGATGTATGATATATGATGGAGATATTAGAAAAGGTTTCAGGGACAAAAAATTATTTCTTAAGGAGTTAGTGCCATAGAGAAGCTCGGGGAAGCTTAAGGGTACCGACATAAGAGGTCAAGTCTAAAGGGAGGTGAGATCCATCTTTAGAGAGATAGCATCCATTACAGGGGTATGATGGTATTATAAACTCAATGGTACAACCCCAATAACCATTGGAGTTGAGTTAGTAACTTGTAAAAGAAAATTTTCATCATAATCCCAAATAGCCAAGTCAGTTGACATAGGCTCAAGGAGACGTAACCCATGACATTCATGTGAACTACTTTATTAAATTTGTTGTTTTGTGTTGATGTCTAAATTTGTGCTCTTTATGGTTGCTGTACATGATTAATATCATTAATTCCTCACACATAAAGGTTTAAAATAGTTAAAAACAAATTCACCTGGTTCAAGTATTCAATTCTGCACAGTCAAGTATAAGATAGATCTTAATTTGTTTAACTGAGTGGGAGGTGCTTGCAAGGCATAACAAGTTATCCACCCATTTCAGATCAGCTACATGAGCCCTAAAAAAGGGTTGTATACTTGAGGAATTGTGCTCATAACCCTGTACTTTCAAGGTAGAAGAAGACGTCTTGAAGAGGTAAAGGATTGTCTTTCTAAGTTGATGTTTTGCTATGTGATGGAGGGCCGTTAATAAGCATTATTGACAACAGTTTTTTATGCCGTGGTTTAGGGCTCCTTCAATGGGGTGTTACCCTTAAAGGCTTGTCCTAAACTCTGTGATAAATCACTCAAGAATAGTGCACAAAATGGTATTCCGAGTTCCTAAGTGAAGTGAAGTATGACTGCAATGTTTTGAGGGTAGACTAATCTTCAAGTGGGCCATATTCAACCTCAGAGTATGTACAATGATGTGAAAAAATGGGAAGCAAGTAAGGGTTCACATAGTGAAGGAAGAAAGGTCTGGTCTTGGACAATTTGAGGAGTAGCTTATGTACAATAGTTGGAGGAATGTTAGTGGTTTCTTGGGAAGCCCTAAGTGTTGTGGACAAGTGGTAGACTTGTCACAATAAGAGGGCCGTGTATTGTATGCCCTAGGGGCAACATTTTGGAGAAGAAAAAGGGAAGTCAAGAGGGCTAGTTGTTGAGCCCTAGTTCTGTGGTTTGTAATGGGTCAAATCAGAGAAAAGAGGGCAGCCTCCAAGCCCTAAGATCAGTGATGATGGGGCAGCCATATCAATGCTAGTGGGAAGTTCGTTGAAGACCCTATGTGTTGGTATCTTTGAGGAGAAAAAGACAACTAATGGGAAGTTTGAAGACCTCATGTACAGTGAGCCTTGAAGTAGCAAGGGATACATGAGCCTTGAAGTAGCGAAGGGACTATTAGGAGGAAATGTATTTTGCCCTAGTTCATTGGGTTGCAAGTGGGAAAACCGGTGATAAGAGGGAAGTTTGTCAAAGGCCCTAAGAGCAGTGATTTCTAGTGGACAGTTTGAGTGGGCCAAATTTCAGTAATCTTGGAGCAGCCAAGAGTGGTTGATAGTGGCATATTGGTAGTTGGAGATGCAACTATTCTGAAGTTGCAGAAGTTGTGTGATCAACATATGGGGAGGCAAAGTAACCGCCATATGTGTTTAATGTATGTGGACTAAAAGGGTTGTGGAGTGCTACATCAACAAGTAGGTCAAGTGTATATTGTTCAGGGCAGATTGGTGGTCATAGATGTTGACACCAAGCCCTAGTTGTGTCCTTGTATCAGGGTTGCTTGTAAGGGCCATGATCCCTGGTATGGGATCCCTAAGACTGTTGTATTAAAGTTTGTAATATAACAAGTAGTGGGTTAAAAGTTAAAAATTGTCATGTGCACTAGTTGATTCACTGATGAATGTTATTTCGCTACGGAAAGTAGTAGTGTTGAGGTATTTCAGTGTGTTTATGATTTTGATTTTAGACATAAGACCTATAACTGAAGTGTTGCAGAAAAATCAACACTCCATATAGAAGAATAGGAAGCTCCGCCAAATCATGCATGAATGTTATACCTGCTAAAGGGAGGAAGAGAGGCCATACTTTAGAAGAAGTGGAGGCTTCAAAGGGAGAGGCAAAGAGCAACCCATTGTAGGCTTTAGGAAACTATTAAGATGTTCCATTGTTAGTAAACTCCAAAAAGCCCCAGATAGCCATCAAAGTCCTCAAGCTACTAGTAGGTCAATGGTGGCTTAAAAAGAAACCCCAAGTAGAAGAAAGTGATGCTGAAACATGAGAGAATTTGATGCTACAAAAGGAATTTGGTATTTATTAGGTGGAAAGGAGACTGCAAAGCATGATTGGACGAGGAGCAATGTTTTCAGAACACAATGAAAGTGGAAAAGTAATAAATGTAAGTTATTAGTGATAACAACTCTTTAGATACATAAGTATATAAATGGTTAAAATTTAGGCGTTGTCTAAATATTCTATATTTTGGATTTTTGAAGTTTTTGATCGGAATCTGGTGAAACAATTTTTGGTTGGATCACATTTTTTGTGATTTAATTTTTTTTTGTGAATGCATAAATGTATTAGTGCCCTTAAAAACCCTGAGACATTTGAATTTCATTTGAATTGTCTAGAGTTCACACTAATTATTCCAACAAATTCCTACTAAATTATAAGCAAATTTGACCGATAAATATACCCAAAAATACCTCCAAAACATACCACAATTAAACTATGTCCATAATTTACAGCTAGTCAGCACTCCTAAACCCAATCGTAATGAGATTTCATGGTTGAAAATGTACCCCAACGAGTTTAGATACACAATGTCTTGCTTCGCTTATTATTAGGCCATATGAAGATAATACATTGTGTGTGTGGGGTAATAGTACCCTTAGTTACTAGAAACTGGAAACGAGCAACGTCACTGGAAACAAGAATGATATAGAAAACAAAGTCAAAAAGGTTTTACATACGAGAAACGTATACGTTTTATATACACTTTTTATTTTTGGGTATCTTCATTTTTTTTAAATACCCACAACGTGTTATGGAGACTCATGATTGAATTAGCGGGACTATCACTGTACTCCTCAACATAACGCAACTAGACAAATAATTGTGGATAAACTTATCCCAGTCTTAGAATTCAATTAGGTGCCATGGAAACCATACGAAACTCTATACAGATGCTTTGTTGAGGCTACTGTGTCCAGTTTGGAAGACCTGACATCCAAAATGAGTAGCTGAGTTTCTTTGTTGAGGCTACTGTGTTGAGTTTGGAAGATTTGGCATCCACAATGATTAGCTGAGAAGAGGAAATCATGTGGATGTGCGCAGTACGAAGAAATATTCTTCGCCATAAAATCCTTTCTTGTGCGTATCTTTCTTGTAAGACACACAACACACAAATTGGAAACAAAGTCAACAATATATTAATGAATATCTCAAAGAATGATGTACAATATATACACATATAAATACATCAAGAAACTATTGAATTAGTTCCCCAGGTTTCTTGGACTCTAATAACTGATTACCTAACACAAACTAATCCAATGATTACTTTTCTAACATTCCCCCCTTAATCCGAAGGGATATACCAAAGTCGAAGAATGAGAGCTCAGAATGAAGAAATGCATCTCAGCCAAGAGCTGAATGTCTCTCGGAAATGGTTTTCAAGGATGACCACAAACCAAAAATGGGAGAACTCAATGTCTCAACCAACAGTAATTCTAGAACCTACATAACAATTTTCAGAACAAAACATGTGGTTTTAAGATGACCACAAACTCTGAAACTGTCACAGCAGTTCCTCGAACAATTCCAAATCTGGAAGTGCTCGCTCAAAAACGACTCAATCAACTGTGGTTGTAGCTCATAATGTGGATCACTAACTCAGGCTCACTTGACATATCGAACTCGAACCTGTAGCAGATCACCCACCAAAAAATCCCCCCCTTGTCGGATACAAGGTGAGAAATAGTTGTCATCACTGCAAGACTCGTCACTCTCAAAAAAATTCTTCGATATGATCTGTAGATCTTCTTGGTTGCTTTCGTCCATTCCCAAGAAGCAATCCATACAAAACTTAGCTTCTATCTTGCAGTGCTCTTCTTTTTGGAACATTTGTTTGACTCGTGATTTCACTTTCCACAATGCTCGCATGGGTGAAGATTAAAATACTGATCTTTCATATGTCCAACTCTGTTACACTGTTGGCATTTATCAACTTTTTCTGGAACCACACCATCCAGAAATCCCGCACTTCGAAATTTTATAGGTTTAGCGAAGTTTGGAATGTGAAAAAATACATCATTGTTATAACCAAGACCAATTCTATGTTTATTGTGTGTCATCTCTTCCCATGGTATTATAACAGGTTTCAAATCAGAACTTATAACTGCATCCAAATTTTCGCCTGAAAGCACTTCATTTCTATGATCATTCTTTGACTAATGATCAGGCTCAAACAAATTGTTGTTATGAATAAACACCGGTTCAAAATCACAAGTTTTCTTTTGAAGTTCGTCTCGTTGTAACTACGATTCTAACTCCAAGAATTCAATTTTTCTTTTAGCATTTTGCAAACATGATTGGATGTCAGAGAGCATGTATTTTCTAACTTGGACATCATTATGGACAATAGATAACATTAAATTTCTTAATAACTGTACTAAATCATTTAGTTTGGCCATTTTCTCCGGTGTGATATCAAAGTAAACTTGCAATCAACTCAGAAAAAGAGGTGTCGGCTACCACGGTAAAAGTACCCAAGAAATTTTTTGTTACAATGATCTAACTGGGTGTCAGGTTCAACCGATCATGCACCCATCAACAATACAAATTTAAGTAAAAGCTGAATAGCACATGGTACAATTTCTTCTAAAAATATCATGACAAAGATTTGAAGAAGCGCAACACATGTCCCTCAGAGATTATGCGCAGAAGATTAAAGATATTGCAACTTGTAATTTCTGCACTCCTGACAGCCTTGATCTATTGCTATTAACAGACGACATGATGATATCATGGACCCTGGCTTCTCATCTGACTACTTCTCCAACAAATGACCACTGTAATCTTTGGTCCCCTATTGATGTTGATCAGAACTATGCAACCAAGACTCAGTGATTATAAACCTTCTAATGCACCAACAAAAATACTATCATATATCCCCAATGGTGTTTGCTAACATATTCTTTGAATTGTTTCCTCCATGAAGCATAGTTTATTTGATTTTTTAAAAAATGCACAGCTATACGCTGGAAATCTCCTTTACGCTCCAACGACTTTACTACACTCCTGCTTGACCTATAATTATTGTACTTTGGCGCCCTTACACCACACATAAAACTTTGTTTTTTTTTTTTTACTACTCGACTAGGGACATGAGGGAATCATGACATCTTTTAGACTTCACCTTGTTGGGACCAACTCAAAGAATTCCATAAATTCATTACACAATTACGCAGGATGTGGTAAATTTTTATGGTGTATTAGACAGTGAGGCAAGTTGGTATAAACATTAGGTCAATAAGGAGCATTTTAATACTTGATTCACCACAACCAATCCATGGTTCTTGATAGGAAGAGAAAATAGTTAATCTTTGACAGAGAAACTACAACCTTTTTCTAAAAATGTTTTGTAAAAAAAAATAGGGCATTACAAGGTGTAATAATAGCGCTTGACGATTAATATTCGAACCGCTTGATTTGTTTTGATAAACTACAATTATTCTTCCAATGTTTCCAGCGATAAGTAGAAACGGCAGTAACTTGATTCCCCAAGACTTATTTCAATTTATAAGATGAACTTCAATCTCATAAAATAATGTAAACAGGTCCCAATAAAATTTGAAAATCAAGAATATATGAACATAGTTTTAGTACTTTAGGAGTCTTTTACAACACCTTAAATTGCAGTGTACTATTAAACCACAAGATTTGATGCTTTTGATCACTATACATGGCCTCACTCATCAACAAACAAAAAATAGTTGGGAACCTTCAATTGTTCCATGCTCATCTCCTGAACATTAACGCTCATCTCCTGAAGATTAATTTTCTAGGGAAGGAGGCGACCGCAAAATTAGTGGCACAATTCAATGGACATCGTTCGGCTTCGAATATGTGTCCACCTTCGCCTGTCTCTGCACACAATCTGGGTGGATGGCTCGGTCGGGTCTGAATCTGGGTCCTTTGGCAGTTTCAAAACATTGGACTGCACATAGTATTTTCTCTGGTTCTGCACACACACAGCCTCCTTCTGCACACAATAGTTCGACACATGTGTGTGTTCATCCACATCACCTTTGGTGCCTCTATGATAACTCGGACAGGCTCCAACACTCTCGGAAAATATTCTACGCGGGTTTGATCACACAGTTCTATAGGAGTCTGTCATTCATATACTCCTCCTCCATGATGCAGTTAATCCAAAATTTCTATGGATAATCCACCGCACAATCTTCAATTTTTCCAGAGGAATGCTACAACGTTAGGAAAGCCACAAAACTAGTGGCTGAATATTGAACATGGTAGAATTGACCTCTGTTCCGATACCACTATAAGACACACAACACACAAATTGGAAACAAACTCAACAATATATTAATGAATGTCTCAAAGAATGATGTACGATGTGTACACATATAAATACATCAAGAAACTGTTGAATCAGTTCCCCAGGTTTCTTGGACTCTAATAACTTATTACCTAACACAAACTAACCCAAGGATTAGTTGTCTAACATGTCTTGCCAGCCTTTCTTCCCATCTACGTTTCGCTTGAAAATCCACCTTGGTGATTCAGAAAACCTTGGGCAACCTTTCTCCTATGGTCAGATATGCATATTGGGCCTTTTCTTCCAAGATAGTTTCCATTAACATGTCCAACCTCTAAATTTAATGGGGCAACCTCTCTTCTACAAGAGGTATCCATCGTGGTATTCAATCTAATCTCAAAGAGAATGAAGAAACTCGTCGGATTCGTGGATCCATCATGGTATTCAACCTCACCTCCAACATAAGGTTTCTAAGAGACTTGTCGGATTCGTGTACATGTTTTTGGGCAGCGTCATACAAGCTCTGATCACTACGATCTCTTCACCATTTTCCCAAGCATTCCAAATATGGAAGCAAAAACAGTCAAGAACCTCAATCCATTTCATTTGGCTCTTATATGAACCCTACTTGGGAAAAATGCGGAAACACCAAAAGGGGTTTCCGATTCCCTAAAAAGGGTTTCAAAGATGCCTTTAGAAATGGTCCTTTTCCTAATAAAACATCTTCGACCCTAAAAAACGTGAATGGTTGCAGAAACTGACACTTCCATTTCTAGAGCATTTCCATTTCCCATCTTATTTCCATTTCTAGACCATTTTGGCAAGTGAACAAGGGCTCCCATTTTGTCTCTGGTACCGTCGGTAGTACCATGTATCCATGTAATTTGTTAGTGGGCAGGGCATGACAATATGATAAGAATGTCATTCATGATGGCAAAGAAAACACTTATGAAGTGTGTCAACATGGTAAGAGGATATCTTAAATCCTTTTAAGGAGGGCACAATTGATATAACGATGTTGTCTCTTACATTGAGCTTTAAAGAGTGTTTAAGGAATGGAAGAAAAGAAGTTTGTTACTTGTTCCACCAAAGAAAGGAGAGAGCATTGGGAAAACAAGAAGCCCCAATTGAGATGCAGAAGTTGTTGAAAGAATATTAAAATTTGAACCTATTAGAGTTGCTAGCATGCTTACCTCCCTCAAGGTGTTTCAATCAAATGATCTTATCTCATGTTTTAGACTTCCACACCAAGCTACCAACAGATTGACTCCTTAGGATTATGAATAGAAGAAAATATAAATTACTGCATTGTTGGACACGAGTTTTATAACAAAAATGGCTTTATAAGAAAAATTCTTGTGCTACACTCGCCCATCCATCACCCAACAAAGGAGGCAAAAGGCAGTTGCGTGTGGATGTTAGAGCCCTTAAAAAGATGATAGTGAAGTACTCATATCCATAACAAAAAATGAACAATATGTTAGATTGTTTGGCCAGCGCAAAGCTCTTCTCAAAGATATATTTGAGAAGTAGATTTTCTAATGCCTTAATGTTTTCAAATGGACCCTGAACTAGGTACTCAAAATTACATTATTGCATTTTTTATATATTAGATTGTTTTGCAAGCACCAAGATCTTCTTAAAAATAATTTGGGTAATAGATTGTCTAATGCCTTATTATTTTCAAATGGACCCTGAACTAGGTACTTAGAAAATACATCACCGAATTTGTTATAGTGTATTTTGATGACATTTTTATATTTAGTAGAAATATGAAAGAGCATTTGCAAGATTAAAAGTCATGTTTGACAAAGTTAATGTTGAAAGGATATAAATCTTGAGAAGAGTGAATTTTGTAGAGACAAGTTCGTGTGTCTTGAAAATGTAATTTCAATAGAAGGATTGAGTATACATCTAAATAAGGTCAAGGACGTAGTTGAGTGCGCAACTCCAGAAAGAATTATGGAGAAGAGGAGTTTCTATGCATTAGTGCACTTCTATAAGAAGTTCTTAGGAAACTTAAGTGGTATTTTTATTTTCTTAATAGATTACAAGAAAGGAAAGAATTTTACATGGACTAATGTAGCTGAAAAGAGCTTTGGATTACCAAAAAAGGTGGTCATTAATCCACCAATCCTCATCCTAATGGACTTTGAGAAGCCTTTTACTATTGAGTCTAATGCTTCAATTGTGGCAATTGGAGGATATTGAGCCAAGAAGGCAAGCCAGTTGCCTAATTTACTGAAAATTGAATGATGCCAAGAAAACATACGGTACTTGTGATAAAGATTTATGCTATTGTCAAAACATTGAAATGTTAGGGAATTCATTTTATTGATAGGAAATTAGGCTCTGAAATTTATAAATTCCCCTGAGAGATTGTACATAAAAACGCTAAATGGGTTTTATTTTTGCATAGTCATACTTCTATTGTGCATCATAGGAATGGAAAATAAAAAAGTGATGATTGATGCCTTGCATAGAAATTTCCATCCTCATGCTACTGGACTTTGAGAATCCTTTTACTTAGTATTGAGTCTAATGCTTCAATTGTGGATATTGGAGGAGAGTTGAGCAAAGAAGGAAAACCAGTTGCCTAATTTACTGAAAATTGGATTACGCTAAGAAAAAATATGGTACTTGATGGGCCTCTAAATTAGACATAAATTAAGGCCCATCTAACCTTTCTTAGGCCCATCTACCTCTCTTACGCACATAAAAAGATATATTAAATCTCTCCTTTTGCACTTAATAATTTTTTCTTACGCTTTAATATGTTCTTAGGAAGGATTAAAGGTAATTGCATATTTGTGCCTTATATTGGTTATTTTTGTAGAATATTGTGAGAATATTTGGCAGATTATGTAGATTTGGAGAAAGAGATAATTTAGGGAATTGCTCCTTGCCACTGGAAGATCAATATTGAAGAATAAATGAGCATAATATCAGGAAATTAGGGAGAAATCTTGGAGAGATTCAAGGAGATTGTCTACCCTTATTAACTCTCAAAGGCAACCAAAGGATACTCATGAGATCCCCTCCAGCAATTCGAATTCCAAAGACAGCCAAGCAACTCAAGACCAAGTGCACTCAAGCCATACTTCACTTGGATTCAAGTGGACTCATTACCTATTTTTTAGGGAGTTGTTGGTAGCTGCCCTTGAGGATAAATAAAGCTGATCAAGATCTAATCAGGGTCGATTTTGGTGGATTTTGGTCCATTCGATGCAGTCCATTCCATTCCATCCCATGCCATTCATTTTCCATTCTATTAGGATTTTGTTGTTTAAGACCTTCGAGATGTAATAATATTGTATTTTTAATGCAATAAGTATTCAGATGACTTTTTATTGATCTAGTTCCAGAGAGTTGTGCTCGTGGGTTAGGGCCCAACCCATGTGCCTCAGCTTCTCTTTTGTTTTTGTTCTTTCCTTTCTATCATTTAGCTAGTTTTGTTTTTTTCAATTAGCTGTTTTTGTTTATGTCATTTAGTTAACCTTGCTTCTGATAGTTTCAAGTTGCTGTTTCAAATTTCTACTGTAGGTTTTCATTTGTTTATGAGTAATAGAATAGAGGATAAAACTCTAAAAGGTGTGGATCTAGACTTCCCTTCTCATCTCTGCCAATAGAGCTAGAGCTCGAGGGGGTAGACTTTCCCACAGGCCAAAAAAATGCTTTCTGTTCACTGTTTTTATCACACACTTGTCTGCTTTTTTGCATAAGTACGTAGGGTTGATTGCAGGTACAAGAATATTTTCCCAGAATAAGTTCATTGACACCTCCCCGCTTCATTTCCCATCTCCCTTCCATCTCTGCTGTTACACTTATATTCCCTTCTATTTCACTTATTGTAGCTGCCACACCCTTTTTATTGACAAAAGCCATCAAAGTTGGACCTCCGCCCTTGCTCCTCGAACTTCCCGCTACCGTACTTTGCCTTTTCGCAAATCGAACTTCGCATCTTTTTCCTGTTTCCTTTTAAGACTTACTGCTCCTATCTGTCGATTGCGATATTGGTATCATGCTCCGTCATCGGTCCCACCGCCACGTCATCCGACTCATCGCAACCTTTTCCCTTTTCGCAAATCGCACTTCGCAACCTTTTTCCTTTTTTTAAGACTTACTGCTCCAAACACAAATTTGTGATAAGTCTTCGTACTCCACCGCATCGCACATCGCAAATGACATCTTTTACTTTGTTCTCGTAACATGTTCTGCTCCAAACACCGATTGTGATATTGATATCGTGATTCACCACCGGTCCCACCGCAACGTTATCCCATCGCATTTCGCAATTCGCTCTCGCTCCCGAACAACACTTACACTACCCCTCCGGCTTTGCGATATTGCATATCGTATATCGCACTAGAAACCCTCCACCGCAACTCCACTATCGCACTTTTTAAATCATTCCACTCCAAAGCATGTTTGTGCCATAATAAAGATTTAATAAGGTTTAAACCTGCTCTTTCCACCTCTAAGCCTTGTTTCATGTGTTGAGCCCTCCATTAGCACCTTTAGCCCGTTTTCCTCCAAAATGCAAGCCACACTTTGTCAAGTTTAGTTTATCATAACTTAGCTGCATGGATAGAAGCATGGTAGATAGAAAATAAGATAAGTAGAGTGTGCTTAGCTGACTGGCGAAGTTAAGTCTGATTTAAATTAATTTCTTTTCTGCCATTTCTTTTTAGCAAGTTAAATTAGTTTCATTTCCTGTCATTTTTTTTTCAACAATTTAATTTAGTTTCCTTTCTGTCATTTCCTTTATGCAATTTATTTTAGTTTGATTTAAGTGTGACAGAATTCATTGAGAACCCCTAGAAGTAGCACCCTTTCGTAGAGCGGAAGAGGATGGCATGAGTAAAATGCATCTGTTGTGTATATAGCACTGTCACCTCCAAGTTTGGACGAACCCCGAGTTGATAAAGTAAAGTAAGGCAGCCCCTGGGAGTTGCAGCACTCTTGGTGCAATACTAGGGCTCACAAGTACTTATGATGAATAGTTGTACACTATTGTTAAAAAATTGAAATGTCAGGGAATTCATTTTATTGATAGGAAATTAGGCTCTGAAATTTATAAATTCTCCTGACCACATTTTGTAGAGTCATACTTCTATTATGCAACATAGGAACAAAAAATAAAAAGTGCTGATTTATGCCTTGCATAGAAATTGCTAGCTTGTCACAATGTGGAAATGGAGGGAGAATATGCAACTGCTCTTTATTTGGTAACATTTATGAAGCCCTTAGTAAGCTTAATGACAAATAAAATATCTTTTGATGGGTATTTGTTAGAAGATGGTTTTCTTTTTGTTTTTGTTTTTTGTTTCAAGCCATACAATTATAAATTCCCAATGGCTAGAGGAGGGAAATTTTTATTAGAGAATCACACTCTAGAAACTTGGGAGGACAATTTGAAAGAGAAAAGAAATACAACTTGGAAAAATAAATTTTATTTTGGCCAATTGATAACAGCGCGTGAAAATGTTAGTTTATACATGAAAAATATCCCCAGTTGCTAAAGGCGAGCAACAAAAAACCTGGCTGGCATAAGACACTACCTTAGGCCAAAGAGCCATGGATTGAGATCATCATGGATTTTGTCTTGGGATCACCTTGAATACAAAAAGGGTATGATTAAATGTTTGTGGTTGTGGACTCTTTTTTTAAGGATGGCTCATTTCTTACCTTACAAATGACAAATGATGCAAGCCAAATTTCCCATTTATTCTTGAGAGAAATTATGTAGTTGCATGGAGCTGACCTTTTATTTCTCAAAGAAATTATGCAGCTGCATGGAAATACCAAAACTATAAATACTGGCAACGACACAATTTTTAAAATAGTGAAAAAAATTGAACAACAAATTATAATATAGCTTGGCCTACCACCCATGAGCAGGCAGTGGTAGTGAACCAGAGTTTCAGTAATAATTTACTATGAAGTCTATTTAGTGAGAACCTAAAACAACATGATATGAATTTTGTAGAGGCCAAGTTTCTTACACTTCAAGAATTCACAGACAAAATTCTAAAAACATAGTGGGTTTCTTTGATTTTCCTAATGGTATACTAGTTAGCAAAGATGTTGAGGACTTTGCGAAGCACATTTCAGAAGGAAAAAATTACAGGTAACAAATGAGGAATACTAGAGACTAGTTGATCTTCATCAAAGAGAACAGGTATTCCAAGGAGAGTTGTAGTCATGGTTCATTTGAATAAGGAAAGGTATCCCCAAAGTTCTTGCCACAAATTGAAACTTAAAAAAAGAAGATAGGACTTGATAAGATATTAAAGAGGATAAATGAAAATTTTTATATGGTAAAATTACTTTGAAAACTAGCATCAATGATTTTTTTAATGTAGCAGATATATATTCTTATTCAGTTGCTTTGGAAGTTGATCAAAATGACACAATAATTAAAGAATGTGATTATCCGTGAAAGAATGAAAGCAGATTGAACAAATGGTAAAAACCAGGATCGCTATTACAAAATCCAAAACTTATAAAATATAAAATGTATTTTGTGAAAAGAAAGGAACTAATAAAGTCAAACAACAAAATGAAACAACATTGGATCACTAATTAAAAATAATATAATCGCGTTGATATATCTAAAGAGACTCAGAATTTTTTGAACAGGGAGATAAGGATCTATTTGCGTGCATTATGGTTCACATGAAAGACCTAGAAACTAAACCAATTTGCAAATTTTTAAGAGTGTTTGGCATTCTTACAATTTGAGTTAATTTAGAAAGTAATGAGTTGTTTTATATTGTGAAAATAAGTGGATAGCTGGGACTTTCATTATTTTATCTAGGATATTCATCCTTACTGCACTCAATTTTTTAAATTGAGATCATATTCTTCTCATAAGGAAAATATTATTTTTGTAGGGCTTTTATCATGGTCTAGGGTCCAAAACATTGTCTATGAGATTTAAAAAACAATGCTTAGGTGTTCATTTCATGGATTTCACCCCTTAACCATTGCCAGGCTAGGAAACCCATCCTTGCTATTCCTAATCTTTAAAATTGGATTGGTATGCTGTTATTGGGGCAAAAATTTCTTTTATTCTTATATCAAGGTCTATGTTCTTGTGAGTGGACTAATAGCCTAATAAGGATTAAGAGCTAAATTTATGGCTTTTAATTTGAAACCATGTCTTGAGTGAAGTTACCCATCCCATTTTATGCCTAATCTCTAAAATCAAGCTTATATTCCTATATTAGGGAAAAAATCCTTATGAAATACTTGTATCATGGTTTAGCATTCCCTTCATAATTAATTGGCTCAACAAAGATTACTCAAAAGCTAAATTCCTAGCATTTTACTTTAAACCATGGCTTGGGTGAGAAGATCCATCCTGCTTGTACCCAATCATTGAAAGTAGGCCCATATTCTTCTAGTACAAACATTGTTGCTTATATCTTATGAACCCAAAATTAATATGATCTATTGTTTATTAAATTATTAAATATTCTACATATATATTATTTTAAAATTATGATACTATTTATATCTTTATATTGTGATCTTTAAAATGTTAATTATTTAGAGATATTTAATTCAATTATTCTTTTGTTTTTTTAGACATGAAAAAATCTGGGTGTTAATGTGCTTTCCTTTTTCCAATTTTATACCTCAATGACTTGATTTAAGTGCAAAAGCTAGACTTCATAGATTTTTTTAATTTTTTCCCAAATTCTTATAGATGTTTCTGATTTTAACTATATTTTAGATGTGTAAAAACATTGATCTTTTATTAAATGGAAATGAATATAAAGTTTATATGGTAAAATATTATTTTATGTAAAAAAATATTATAGATAACTATTAAAAAAAGTAAACAAAAAAAATCTATGTTGTCAGAAAATGTGGGGACCGGTTTGTTTATTTTCAAACTTTAAACACAAAAACTAAAATATTTATGATTTAAACATGTACATTATTGAACATTCAACAATTACATTGAAATTTCAAAATTTCTAGTTTGATATCAAATGAAAATTGGCAAAAAAAAATGTAAAAAAAAACAGTTAAAAGAGTGATTAGAAAAGCCAGTGATGTCAGTTGCTCATGAGAGAATGTGGAGATTACAATAAAAAACAAGAGTTTGTAATTGTAGTATATGGTATTGTAGTTGCTTCAAGATTCTAATACTTGTCATAATGAAGCTTTTCAATCTTTGAAATCATGGGTGGATTTACTATATAGAATTAAATTTTAATTTACTAGTTTTGTTATGCACACAGTGAAGTTTGAACACACAAAAATTAAAATTAATTCATGTCACATGGTGAATCTTCAAGTAGGGATTGCATCTTTGTGGATTGGGTATCTGTGTCACTGACACACACACCAACGAATGCCCCAAACACACCACAGAATGCTAGAAGTCTCAATAGTCAAACCAAATGGTTGTTGTCTCAAACAGAGTGTCGGCACACACACCAGCAAATCCCGCAAACACACCACAGAATGCTAGTAGTCTCAATAGTCAAACCGAATGGTTGTTGTCTCAAATGGTGTCGGCACACACACCAGCGAATGCCCCAAACCAAATGGTTGTTGTCTCAAATGGAGTGTCGCCCTCGAAGAGTGAAGTTTTTACACACCATAGAATGCTAGTAGTCTCAATAGTCAAACCCAATGGTTGTTGTCTCAAATGGAGTGTCGCCCTCGAAGAGTGAAGTTTTTACACACCATAGAATGCTAGTAGTCTCAATAGTCAAACCCAATGGTTGTTGTCTCAAACCGAGTGTCGCCCTCGAAGAGTGAAGATTTTAGGTTTTATAGGTTATGTATTCACCTTTTGACTTTCCACATTTTTTTTTTATATTTAAATTTTTATTTCAAAAATCCTTCAACAAAGAACCCTAAAAAAACCAGATTATGGGGTTCCAAGTACCCTAAACTTCAAACATACCCAATTTTTTTTAAAGAAGAACCCATTCTTAGTAGAAGAACCTGATTCTTATAAATTAATTTCAGAAGAACCCGTCCGGTTCTTGGGTTCGAGATAAATTAATTTGAAAAGAACCCATACCCTAATCTAGTCGAGTTCTTGGGTTTGAGAACCCCACCCATGTATTGAGAAACCCATGCAAGATAGAAAAAAAAATTCAAAAGAAAATATGGTTGAAAAAAATAATTGTTCTACTTTCTCAATTTAGAATCCATTTCCATTTATAGCTGTAACATAATGGCATATTAAGCTTTTCAACGGAAGGAGAAAGAATATTAATACATCAACTCAAATAATTAATCAATTAATATAATACATGTAAAATTGAAAAATATTTCTTTACAATTAGGCTCCGAAATTAAATCAGAAGAAGAATTACATGAATGCCCATTCGGAAACTAGTGAGTATTACCCATTTGCCTGTGGTTCCAAGTTAGGGCACGAGTCACAGCACAAATAACCCAGGTTCAAATCCCACAGTTGATTGTGGTTCCAAGTCAGGGCACGAGTCACAGCACTATAACCCAGGTTCAAATCCCACGATTGATTGCGCTTTCTCTCTCAATAAGCCACTGGAGATACTCGAAATCAGAAACCTGGCAAGGAATCGTGAGGACACCCTTGTTGTCGAAGCCATAGACGTGCTCAGTTTCTTCCAGTAAATGGAGAAAGAGTGGGTGGCTGAAATACAAGATGGGGATCACAAATCGCGTCTGCTCTTCCTGCTCGTCTCCCACATAAATAGCCACAAAACCCTTGGGAACATCCTTGGGAGGACATTGAGATTTCTTTTCTTGCAGCCCCTCCACAAAACTAGAATTCCGACAAGATAATTGGCGGCCGATATGCCGTTTAGTTCGACCCAGAAGATTCAAGAAATTAGCAGAGGCTTTAGTCTGACCTATATGCAGATACTGAACCTCTTCAAACCGCGTGGTTGCAGGAAGGGAAGTCGTCCGGCTGAAAGTATGGCCGTTACAAAGATCGGTTAGCTGAGTTTGATTATTTGGAGTATAATGCGATCCCGAGCCCTTTGAGCGAAGAACTTTTCTCCAGCGCTTGACGAACTTCTGTCCGAGTTTCAAACCCTTGGCATCTTCATCCATGTTCATGGCTGGCATAGCTTTGTCGGATTTGGGAGAAAGTCTTTACAGTAGGGTTAAAGAAAGTGCAAGAGCATGTAGGGTTAAAGAAAGTGCAAGAGCATGTAGTAGTCAAAGTAAGCAGAAAAGAACCAGCGATTAGCAACTGATATCGCTAGCCTGAATGAAGTTAGGCCGAAGTTGGAAATAGACGGAGGGACGTTACACATATTCGATTCGGCTTGCTAAGATCCTAAATTCGCATTCGCAGGACTCGATATCGAAACACAGGCACACCTCTATAGCTTGGAAAACGGATTCAATTGCAGACGATGGGGAGAAGTGCTGGAAAATGCAGGAAAGATGTCATTATTTATACAACAATTCGGAACTTGGGCTGTAGACCGCGTCGCCATGATCGGTGGCGGACTGTGTGAACAGTTACCAACAGGTGGCCGTTGAAATTGAAGAATAACTCGAATGAATCAAGTGATTGAAAGTCAGCCATGGGACCCTTACATTGGAGGTTTCAAAGTGAGAGTCTTCTTACCGTTGTGTCTTCGACACAGAGGATCCATTAACGAACTCTGTAATATTGACTAATTCAAAATATACCATATGTCTTTTATCCCTCCATTATTTATTCAGACATGCCGCTTCGAGGAAATCCGAGTAAGTGGATTTCGAGGCTTCCAGGTGGATGCTTCTCCGAGTTATCTCGAGTTTTATGGAATTTAAAATACATCTCTACACAGTGTTCACAAATCCTCGATCATAAATTAGTAGTTAATTTCCAGTAGCAAATCCCAACCGCAAGTTAACGACGAATCCAACTGCATATCGAGACAGTTTGGGGAATCTGAATTCCATTTACATATTTAAGCGGATAAACAACTGTATTATTTAATGAAAGCTTAGAAATTAATATGTTTTTATATGTTTTTTAACGATAATCTTTTAAAAATAAATATGTTTTTTTATATGTTTTTTAAAGATGTGAATTGAAAGTTATTATGTATATTTGGAAGTTATATATGATTACACCTTTACCATTTTGAAAGCTATATAATTTTGATACAAGTGTAAAGATATATGGATTTAAATTAGTATTCTTATATTTTATAATAGATTTTCTCAAATCTTTCAATAGTTTTTATCATAATAATTTTGATATAAGTACAAAGATATATGGATTTAAGGTAGTATTTTTGTATTTCATGATGGATTTCTTTAAATTTTTAAATAGTCTTCATCATAACAAATACTATGGGCAAATATCATGGGCTATGCAATACTATGGATAAACTCATCAAATGACTAACTCAAAGTTATCTTTATTCAGTTTATTTTTACTCTAAATATTATAATATGAGATTTGAAAAACAAGAAAACTTTGGGTAATATTCACTCTATGCAATGAGTACTAAGTGGACAATTCAAAAATCATGAGAAATTAGTCAATTATGACATCTAAAAATCACATTATCGACCGCTACATTTGACTAGATAAATATTATTTATTAATAAATAATATTTTAATATAAGAAAATAATGGTTAGAATATAATTGTTAATATTATTGAATTAAGAAAAATAATTAATCAAAAAGAAAAGTTGAATGAAATGAATATCTAAAATAAAAATCATATAAAGATCAAGCTTAAATAATCAAAATAATAAACAATTAATAAAATAAATATAATATTTGAGTCAAACTTAAATAATTCAAAACAATTAATTCTAAAAGCTTAAAAATAAATAAAAATAATAAATAGTGAAATTTAAATAAAGAATATTTGGGTGAAACTTAAATAATAAAAACACTAAAATAAAATAATATTTGAAAACTTAACTAATCAAAACAATTAATTTAAAATAAATATAAATAATAAGTGGTCAAATAAAATAATAAATGAAATAAAAATAGATAAATAAATAATAAAAAAATAAAGTAATTAATCAAGTATTTAATCTTTTATTAGGAGTAAAAAAATATAAATAAATTATAAAAATTAAAAATCAAGAAATTAGGAGGAATATATAGTCTAGTAGTCTTTAGTGCAATCTAGTAGTCTTTAGTGGGACTTTTTGAAAGCATCTGAATATATAATAATAATAATAAATAAATAAATAATTTAAGAGGAAATGGCAGGGATCCAACAACGACTTTCTAGCCATAGTTCCTATTCAGATTGTTTCAATGCAAATGTGGTGTTTTGAATTTTCTGCATGTTCTTTTAATGGTCGCCGAGGAGTGGGCCCTCCCATATTTGATGTTTGCCGCATGTTCTTGAATCCTCTCGATGCATGATTTAACTCTGTGGTCCATAGAAAGGGGTCTTTACCTATCTTAGAGAAATTTGAATGGTGTCGAAGGGGCCTAAAAGTAAAGGGAACTTTGTGCTTTCATAGGTTTATTTAATTAAATTCATTTATAATTTGTAATTGATTTTAATCATAACTTTATGAATCTATGAAAAATAAATATTTTAGATAAATGTATTTTGAATTAATCACATCATTAGGAAGATGTATCATTGCCTAGAGATAACGGTTGAAACTAGTTGTTAAAAGTCTTAGGTCTAACAAAAATAAATATGTTTAGGAAAATTATTTATGTATTTTTGGAAGTTACATATGACTACACATTTATATTTTTGAAAGTTATATACCACTTTAGTTCATTTTGAATTTTTATATAACTATAGAAAGGGATATATGGCTTTGAGTTGGTATTCTTGCATTTCATAATGGATTTCCTCAAATATTTAGTTAGGCTGGGCTATGCAATACTATAGGTAAACCCATCAAATAACTAATCCAAAGTTATTCATAACTAGTCATTGTATTGACTGTCAATTTTACATTTCAAATGTCTCCAATTTTAGAATCTTCTAAAATTTTGGGTGTACTAGCCACCCATCATCAAGAACAAAAGCAAACCACAATGGATTGGAACTGAGCCTCAAAAGATTAAGTAAAATATAGAAATTGTAGTAATAGTAATATGAATGTTAATATCAATGTGTAATTGAAAGTTATAGATATAAATTGATTGAGATTTTGATCTAAAGGATTTTAAATTATTAATAAAATAAAATATTCTAGTTTTTATCTTTCATCAAAAAAATTGATAGTTGAATTAAAATAATAAATAATTAAAATAAAATAAAAATTAATTAATTATTGAATTAACATAATAAATATTTAAAATAAAGATTAATTAATAGATTTGACAATTAATCTTAAAGAAATTTAAACTTTTAATTATTAAAATAATAAACAATTAAAAATGGTAGTCTATTTTATAGACAAAATGAAATGACCCTTTCTAATCAAAATTTGATAGATATTTTTAAAAACTTTCAAGTTTAAATTATTTAATCCATAATTAGAGTGTTCTAGGGAGTTTTCAAGGTGTTGAATTCATTTATGCATTCAAAAATGTATTCTAAACAACAAAAAATATTGAAATTGTATTGTTAAATTTTAGTGAATTCCTATGAAAAAATTATTTCGTCTATAAATTAAACTATACTATTAAAAATAAAAAAATATTAATAATATCAAAAGAGTGAACTACAGTTGGTAGTTCGAAACGCGTCTTCCTAAAACTCTCATGTGATTATCCGGAAGATTTATATCTAATATCAAAAGAGTGAATTAACAATAAAATAATATTATTAAATAAAATATTCAATAAATAATCTAAATTTTTTTGAAAATTTCAAACAGAAAAATAAAAACATATAGATGAAAAAATTAAATTATAATATTCCAAAAAACACATAAATAAAAAAATTGAATTATAATAAATCTAAATATTAATTAATTTATTAATAATAAAAATAATTTAATAATAAAATGAGAGACCACATACAAATAAATTCCAAAGGAGAAAGAAGAATTAGAAGATGCACAAATAAGAAAAGGGAAAACCAAAGAATATATTAACACAATAATGATGGCATTGATAATTAGAGAAGCATTGAAGACCAAAACGTTGACTTGAGGGGGAGAGCTGGGGTTGTGGGGTAAGAGAACAAGAAGTCTAAGAAAAATAAATTGAAAAATAATAAATGAAATTAAAAGTTTAGAGAGAGTGAGGGAAGAAGGGGTGTAGGAGAACAATGAACCCAAGAAAACTAACTAGATTTAAAGCTAATGAATTAAAAATAATGAATTAAATTTAAAGTCTAAGGGAGGAGAGGTGTAGAAGAATAAGGAGTTTAAGAAAAATAAATTGAAAGATAATGAATTGAATTAAATTAAGAGAGAGAGCGGAGGGTCAATTTTTTATAAAGCCAATGGATAAGGGGTTTTTAAGAGTTACTAAGATTGTAGTTATTATTTTTATTGAAGTTTTTTTTTAAGGTATTTTTCAATTTTAAGGGATTTTTGAATTAGATAGATGGATTGGAAAGGAGCAGGGGTCAAGATTTTAGTTTGGTCAAAGTTAATGTGATACTTGGTGTTGAAGGAGTGTTCTCTTAGAAGATACTTCAAGACTTAGTCGTGAGTCATGTTGGCTATGTACTCTTTCAAACGAGCTTTAAAAGACATGCTAGTTTTTTTCAATATAAGACTTGCTACTTGAGCAAGAAATAAGGTAAAATCCAAGACCTAAAAATTTAATTTTAATTTAATTTTAAATAATTTGATTGAGTAAATATTACATAACATTTTATACTAGGCTATAATGCCTCTCAACACAATAATCATAAATAAATCTATAAAATTAAACATTTTTTAAAAAGAAATTTGATTTTTTTATAAAGATTTTAACTTCATTTATGAAAGTAATCCTTTAGGTAAAATTATAAAGACTTTGGACTTTGTTCCACCGAATGTTTGTTAGAGACTTCAGCATGAAAAAAATAGCATGAAACATTTAATAATCACATAAAATTGTACTTGACTTTATTTTTTTAAATTATAATTATTGATTAAAATAAATAGAAATAGTATTTTATTTTTATTATAGTTGAATAAACCAGATGCAATGTGTAACAACTTAATTTAATGTATATGTATAAGTTCATGATAATGTCATTTAAATAAATAAATAAATTATAATTTATAGTAATTCAATTTAATGTAGGTATAATTGTATGGTGATCTCATTTAATTGTATATAGAATTAGTGACTAGGTCATTTTCATACTCTTGTGATACCAGGTCAATTTTGGCAGCTAAATGACTATACCTCTGGGGCTTACAACCTATCTTCCTCTTCATAGACCAAGCTACTCGAGGGGATTTGAACCTTGGATATATCATGATGATCGCCAATTGAGTTCCACCGTGAGGAAATTTTTGAGTTATAATTAGAAATAAAAAAGACCGTTAATTTTCTTATATGTTAATTGCCAAAATAATAAAAGTTTAAGCTTGATTATGAATTGGTCCTCAAAATAGTAAAAAAATGGCTATTTAATTAGTTTGTAATAAGAAAAGTAATGAATACTTATTCATGTTTATGAGTTAGTGAAATTAGAAAAATAGTTGTTTTTTTTATGTGGGAGATATTGTGAAATATATTCAAAAAATAAATAAATAGTTACATCCATACATATTTAACATACATGTAAAAATCCCCATTTAGGGTGATCATTGGATTCAAGGTCATTATGTGAGGGAGTGTTGAGGGAGGGTGGTGCCCTATATTTCCTCCTGCATGGCGACAACATAAGTT
Source organism: Pinus albicaulis (assembly GCA_034641835.2). Taxonomy (NCBI): domain Eukaryota; kingdom Viridiplantae; phylum Streptophyta; class Pinopsida; order Pinales; family Pinaceae; genus Pinus; species Pinus albicaulis. The sequence continues at coordinate 1,732,263,601 of CM076580.1, read as the reverse complement.
ATTACCATGCATGTGATGGTTTTGGGAAAAAATAAGTTCACATAGGGTAGTGGATTTAATCGACAATCGATCCAACCATGCGTTGTTATCATACAATGTTAATGCATGTTCGTAAAGCTTTTATAGTCATAGGAGGTTTGCATATAGATGATATTGGGGCATCTTTGAGGATTATTGTGAAGAATCCCTAGGGATTCTAGTTGGTTGTGTAGAAATTATATAGAAAATATATACCAATGGATTCAATCTGATCATGTAATGTATTAGAACAAGATATTGAATCCTTCTACTATATTTGTGGAATATAAAATACGATCGCTCAATCACATGCAAGTAAGAGAAAGGAAATTATCAATCACACAACACAAAATGTATCTGGGGAAAGAACCTGCTCAAACCTACTCTATCATACATTGTAAAAAGCCAAAGAATCATGAAACAATACAATGCTTTCTCACATTGAGAAAATCCTGCACTCTACCGATCGTCTCACCCTAATCCTACACAAAACTGACTAGAAATTCTCAGGAAAAATTGATCAACACTTAGCCAATTCTTAGCCCCTCCTTAGCCCAGCCTTGCTCACGCAATCCCTGTGCAATTAATCCCTATTAAATAGGATAATCAACCTTCCTTGATTGTGCAATCCATCATGAGCCTTCCTATGACTTTATAATTGCGCTCGGGAAATTCGCTAATAATACAACTGATAGTTATCTTCCCTTAAACCTCTGTCTCAACTGGGTCGTTACCAGAATTGACATGCATGTAGCTATTATAGCGAACCATTAGTTACTTGATAAATCACTATCTATGAATTAAATCTAATTTAATTCAATTGACCTCTCACTAGCTCATCACTCAGTTACAACTAGTTAAACTAATTTTAACTCAATTAATTTGAGTTAACTGATTACACATGCACTAAACTAATGCATTAACTGCAACTGGACCTTGAAAATAATAAATCACTCTACATGCCTCACCTTTGACCCTCAACTCGAAATTCTTGAGCTGACTAAGTCTATCTCACTTAGTTAACTAATACAAGTTGTTATGAGATGAAATTACAATTTTCTTTCAATTTAATTAAGGGGCAATTAAATCAAAAGCCTCATATGGTAGCCATTTATGGGTGCCATTTTCTAGATTTTATTTCTGGATGCTAATTTCACTGTTTCTTGTTGCAAATTTAAACACCCCGTCTCAACAAGAAATGAATCAATCTATCCCGATCTGGTACCTTTGGAATGTTCTTGCATGCAACACTTCTCTAGTGTTGTTTGCACATGTAACTCTCCTGAAACTGAATAGCCTCCAAAAAAATGGATCAATATAATGCATTTGTCATCAGAGTCTTCTGACTGCTGCTAGATACTACATATGTCTACTGGACTCTCTGCGCTGCTACTGACATCTGCATCCATGCACTTTGCACTGCTGCCAACTCTTACCTGCGCTCTAGTATCTGACATTTGTCACTTTGATTTCTGTATTCCTGACATATTATTGCATCAATCTAACTGATCATTCATGTTAATATTGTACTGTGGGCTCCTTGTAGCCAGGTTCGATCCATGAGACACACCATCTCAATTGACCCTGCCCAATTTATTCTTGGGATTAATTCTGCACATTGCCTCACCTCACAGTTGGAGGTATAGCTGCATGTACTCCCTCTGCCCATCTGGCTTGAAATTTCCCCCTCCTGGAGGTCTTTGCTTGAGCGGACTCTTCCACTCGTTCTCATATCTTCTTATCAAATTATGGCTGCTCCACAACCTTCTTAGACTACTTTTGAGGCTGCATGTTGAGAGATAATTGATCCCTCTCAACCACCAAGTCATTAACCACTGCTTTGATCCTCAAAGCCTTGCATGCATCCTCAACCTCGATAGCATACAGGTTCTTGACTCTTGAACTGATATACTTCACCTGTCTCGTGGCTATGTGTTTAAGGAACACCTTTCCTTTTCTAAACATCACCTCATAACCATGGTCTTCCAACACCTCTACGGAGACAAGATTCTTCCTTAGGCCTGGAACATACAAAACATTTGCTAGTTTGAGAGGGGAGCCAAACTCCCTCTGAATGGTAATTGTACCTATGTTGGTCGGGCTATACCTCCCGTCATCTCCAAACTCTATGTTCTGCTAGAGGTCCTTCTCCTCCAAGTCACTGAAGATATCTCCATTCCTAATCATATGGAATGAGGCACCGCTGTCTAGATACCACATGCATCCCATTACAGTGGTGGCCATGCATGCAATGAGATTAAAATCAAGCTCGAACTGTGAAGCCAATGCTTCACCCACTGCAACTGCAGGCTCCTTCTTGCTTGCCTTCTTCTATCGACAATTCGAAGCATAGTGCCCATGCTCGTGACAGTGAAAACATATGATCTTGGATAAGTATATCTTTCCCTCTTCACCTTGGGATTTCTTTCCTTTGGATTTCGTTTGTTTTCCCACTAATGCACAATATTCTTCTTTGTTGGAGTTGGAGGTCCCGTCTCTGGTGCTCCGCCTTATCTCTTCTATTACCAAGTCAGACCACACAGGCTCCCATTCTAGTAACTTCTCCCTCCCATTCATAGAGTCCTGGTAAATATGCTAGCTCTTGGGAAGGCCTAGAATGGCTAGGCTCACCAACTAATCATTGGCTATGGTCACACCAACACTTCCAAGCTCATCTCGACATTGAGTGAACTTCACCAAGTATGTTGGTACCATCTCGCCCTCTTCCTTCTTGATCTTTCTGAGCTTGTCCTTCAGTGCCAACTTCCTTTGGTCGCTGCTATTCTAAAACAGATCTGTTAAGGCCTTCTACATAGCATATGGAGTCGCCTTCCCATGGATACTTGAGACAATATGATCTCAAACTCCCTCCAACAAGATCCTTCTCGCGTTTTCTACCTTCTTGTGCCATGCATCAAGAAGTTGGGCATCTGTAGCTGCAGGCTTGGGAATATCAAAATATATGAATTCCTTTAACCTGTTGTCCTCCAACACTACCTCCATCCTATCCTTCATGCAATATAATTCGAATTTCCCTTGAGTGAAAATTTGAGTCTCATGCCATAGAAATACATCTTGATCTATTGTTGGATCCTGAAGAATAAATCTGCAAATTTGAACTTGTTCAAGACAAACTCAATTTCTTTTCTTGTATTGTGATTCCTGGCTCTTGAAATATTGATCTGACACAGCTCTGATACCATGTAGAAATTATATAGAAACTCTATACCAATGGATTCATTCCGATCATGTAATGTACCAAAACAAGATACTAAATCCTTCTACTATATCTGCGGAATATAAAATACGATCGCTCAATCACATGCAAGTAAGAGAAAGGAAATTATGAATTACACAACACAAGATGTATTTGGGGAAAGAACCTGCTGAAAATCCCTCTATGATATATTGTAAAAATTCAAAGAATCATGAAACAATACAATTCTTTCTCACATAGAGAAAATCCTGCACTCTATCGATTGTCTCACCCTGTTCCTGCACAAAACTAGCTAGAAATTCTCAGGAAAAGATGACCAACACTTAGCCAATTCTTAGCCCCTGCTTAGCCCAACCTTGCTCACGTAATCCCTAGGCAATTAATCCCTATCAAATAGGATAATCAACCTTCCTTGACTGTGCAATCTATCATGAGCCTTCCTCTGACTTTATAATTGTGCCTAGGAAATTCGCTAATAATACAATTGATAGTTATCTTCCCTTTAACCTATGTCCCAACTGGGTCGTCATCAGAACTGACATGCATGCAGCTATTAATAGTGAATCATCAATTACTTGATAGATCACTACATGTGAATTAAATCTAATTTAATTCACTTGACCTCTCACTAGCTCATCACTCAGTTAGGGCTAGTTAAACTGATTTTAACTCAATTAATTTGAGTTAACTGATTACACATGCACTAAACTAATGCATTAACTGCAACTGGACCCCAAAAATAATAGAATCAATTTACATGCCTCACCTTTGACCCTCAACTCGAAATTATTGAGCTAACTATGTCTATCTCACTTAGTTAACTGATACAAGTTGTTATGAGATGAAATTACAATTTTCTTTCAATTTAATTAAGGGATAATTAAATCAAAAGCCTAATATGGTAGCTATTTATGGGTGCCCTTTTTTGGTTTTTATTTATGGGTGCCAATTTCATTGTTTCTTGTTGCAAATTTTAACATATTGGAAAGTTATGTATTTATTCTAGGATACCTATATATCTTAGATATTCTCTTAATTATTTGTTATGTTTCATCTTTGAGGGAGAATTTTCAGGGTTTAGAAGTGGTGCAATCCTATGCTGTAGGATTTCAGGCTTCGATCAAACTCTTGGAGTGAGTTCTGTCCACTTAGCCAAAAGGAACTGACCACAAGCTCGATGATTAAAACCATGGTGGCATCCGACAAGTCCATTCTCACTTTGAGTCTTAAGGTCACAAAAAATCTTCTAGAAAACTTTAGGTTTCAGGTTGGTTCTTTCTTTTTTGCTATTAAACAAGTGGTGTCAATTAAAATTAATTCCTTTCATGGATATAGTTCTATATCCATTCATAGAGTGATGTATCTCTCAATTAGGGAATTTTCCTCCAGTGATTTTTCTTTTCCCTTTCGATTTCGATTCAACTCCCTCCTTTAGGAACAAATAATAGTTTTCTATTCTAGGTTTAGTTTATCAAAATTAGGGTTGAATTTCTGGGTTGGTGTATTTTTTTGGGTTTTGAATGTTATATTTGTAGCTATTAAATCCCCCACCCTCCCTATTATCTGCCTGATCCATTTAACTTGCTTGCTTCCTCCTTATCCCATGTCCTATTGCTACGGTGACCTATTGAATATCTTCTCCTTGTAACAACAATCCACCTTAGTCATGCTAAGGGTTGTAGAAGACATAAATCTCAATCTCCCCCCTTCCTGAAACTGAGAGATAAATTCAAGAGGTTGGCAGGGAAGCTAGGATAGAAATAAGGTTTATTATTGACACTAAAGTGGAGGAGAAGGTTGGAGGTTGGGTCCCTAAAACTAGAAATACCAAGACCCAATATACCAAATACATACATGCCATAAATGCTTATTGGAAACTAAAAACCATCATGGGTAAAATCTTGGTGGACTGCTTAGAAAATTATTAAAATATATTATTGTGCATGTATGATATGCAAAAAAAAACTAGGAATCTCAATGAGAGGGTCACCATCTTGGATAAGAAACTTGTGGACTTGGATTTCACATATTTTGAAGAAGACAATGCTTATCCTAATATCATTCAAGTTGAACTAATCCAAATAGATGAATTGTTTTTAATATTTTGGTTTTATCTAAAGTTGATAGCAAGGGTGCAACTGTGGATAGAGTTAGGAGTGTGTTTATTAGCAACCATTTAGATAGGCAGAAACTAAGTTATCTTTTAAATATTGTTATCAAATTCAAATTGTTTATCTAGACAGAATATATTTTGTTGTGATACTCATATGGTTTCCCAAGTGGTAAAATAATAGCCATTACTAATTTTTTATATTTGTTATTAGTGAAGTAATATAAATGTTTCCTAACTTGCAAAATAAAAACATACACGACCAAAAAAGAAACCAAAAGCAACACTTTAAAAAACAAACCAACCTAAATTCATCTTAAACCTAGATTTATAAGTATCCAAGGGGATCCAATCCCTTGAGGTTTAATTTTTTATCATTTAATGTGAGGGAATTAATATATGACATAGTATTAAATGATTAAAAAAATTTATGCTTTAAGAAATTTGATTTCTCAGATGTAAGATGCTTGATATATTCAAATTTAAGATAGATCTACATTAACACACACACACACACACACACACACACACACACACACACACACACACACACACACACACATATTTGCATTGACAAGCTCGAGGAATGCATAGAAGTTGTTGGTTTGAAGGACCCAAGCTTGATGGTATAGTCATTACTCTTCTCCTTTATGCTGATGATATCGTTCTTCTTTCCAGGAGTCACGACAATCTCAATAAGAAACTTAAAGCCCTCCATGATTATTGTTCCAAGATGGGTATGATTTTTAATACTTACAAGAATAAAGTTATGATTATTAAATAAAAAAAGATCACCTATGATAATTTCATTTATGATAACAATTACTTAGATAATGTTTCTTCTTCAGGTATTGACATCCACCATTAGATCAATTGGAACTATAGCATTGAGGAAAGGATTATAGGAGTTTGGAAAGCTTACTATAAGCTTGAAAACAATGGTAAGATGATTGATCTTTGGGTTTGGAGTAAAAAGAGTTACTCTTTGAGACTCTCATCACCCATGTTATTTTATATGGATGTGAGGTGTGGGGCTGCAGTCTATCTAAAGATTCATGGAGAAAGATTGAAATGATCCAAAAAAAACTCATAACCTACAACCTCAATATTAAAGGTAATACTCCATACCCTATTCTCTTGATTGATGCTAGCCTTTCCCCCATTGAATGCATGACTATGTTTAGGTATTTGATGTATAAGAAGAAGTTGTACAACATGGAAGCCAATTCTAGACTCCCAAAAATTTCTTCTAACTCTAGTCAAAACCACCTTCGACTCAAGTGAGGGTGGCATAAGGAAGCCAAGTCCTGGATCAATCATTGGGAGATAAAGGAGGAGATCATATTGGTGAATAAGAATAATATTAAAAATGTCATTACTTCCAAATTTAAGGATAAGTTGTGGAGTGATAAGGAGTTAGAGGGGAAAAGAAAGATAAGATACTATAAAGAGGTAATCAACCCCACGCTTGCTAACCAAAATTAACTTTCTGTCCTAACGAGTGCTAAGAGGAGAATGAATATTGCAAGGAATAGAACTAATTCTCATGAACTCTAGAGCGACACTGAATGTTGGTATATTCCCAAGATACCTTGCGACGAGAGAATATACCTCTTCTTTGATACTAAGAGAATCGAAGATGAAAAACACTTTCTATTGGATTGTTCGGCCTTTACTCACGTCCACTCTCATTTCCAAAACATTTCCACTACCAACCTCCTTGACTTGATAAGTCAACAAAACTACAGTACATTTCTTTCCCTCCTTTTTTTATCACAAAAATAAAATTTTAAATAATCCCAATTAACCACTTCTTTCTTAAGGTACGATAGACAATATCCATCTTAATAGACGTTAATCATCATCATCATCACTAATAGTGTAAGTCACTAAAAAAATCTTAAGTTTTCTTTTATTAAACTTCTTTTTTTAATTTTTTAATTATTCAACATTGTAACTTGACTTAAATAATAGGAATTTTGTTATTAACTATTATAATTTATTTTAAAATAATAATCCAAATTATCATGATTTTGAAAAAATAAACCAATCAAAACAAGACTTCTTTACTTATTAATTCACTTTTTAATTAACACATACACACATCATTGAGAAAAACAAAATCTTAAATTTTTGAATTATAACACATTATTTATCTATAATAGTATTATTATTATTAAAAAATATTGTAAGTATATAATGTTTATTGTAATTACGCCGGAGGCGTTTTCTTTGCGGGCTTGGGGTGAGAAAACACTGTTCACCCCAGCCAATAGGAGAAATATTGTACCGCCCTTCTCACTAATCAAATTTTGCCACGTGTTTGTCATCTGTTGGTTAGCCTGTTAGCATGATTTCCGCGAACGTTTTCGTACTATCTGTCTCTGTCTGAGGTCGCGGAGATGGGTGTTGTGGACTGCCGCGCAGGGCTTCGATCTGCGGTGCTTGAGAGAAAAGGAGATCCCGAATTTAAATTGAAATCCTGCAAATCACTGCAAGTGGCTCCCCTAGAAGACAGATAGATAGACGACAAAACCACTCAAGAAAACCTGCAGAACAAAAATGGCAGTAGTTTTCTAAATATGGCATAATTCCTAATGATGAATCGATGCATACCCATGTCAAAATTCACTTGGATCGATTAAAATTCCATTATTGGTAAGAGTTGGGCGATGAATTGAGGAAAAACAGTGCGCTGTACAACGATGAATTCCTATAATGGACAATACCTTCCGAAACTCCTTCTCGGTAGTTTCAACATCTAGCCGCTTGATTATCACAGGTTTCATGCTGGACAGAGTTCCCTTGAAAACAGTTGGACTAAGCTTGTGGCTAAAGCTCTTTGTCAATTCTTGTATTTCTAAGTAAGTCAACCTGATGGGGACTCTAAAATTTTGATCCATCAAACGATGCTTGGCTGAAAGCATCCCCTACATTCTTCTTCTTCTTTTAAAAACATACCAACTTAAACCTAATTGTATGGCAAGAAAAATAAGCACAATTGGCAAGATCGCTCTTACAATGTAGATGCGACCATGTATGCTTGAAACTAAAGGTAATGAAGAGAAGGAAGATGAGTCCGAATTTGATGTTTGAGGATACATGGAAATAATCTGATTGTTTACTGCTTCTGGTGTAAGGCATACCTTTACAAATGAGATTGCAGGAACCGAGATGTAATGATATCCACTGATGAAACTAGTCCTCTTGATCCTGTAGATGCCAGACCCATCATTCAAGGCTATTGCAGCAACACAGGACCTGTCCTCGAGGCAATTTTCCATGCAAGCGTTGGTGTTGGAATAGTTATACACATCGTGAGGAGGAAATATTCCATATAAAAAAGTATGATTCATCACCATTAGGGTGTTGCCCTCGTTGCAACTGCCCAACTTCATCAGTTTCCTGTAGGCCCCTTCAGACCCCATTTCCAAACTAACATTGGCCTTAGATCCTTCTCTCTCAAATGGGAATTTGCAAAAGGGTCCTGTGGCATTAAAGCTACAGACACCACACAAACCACAGGTACCAAAAACATCACAATGATTCTCCAGAGCCTGCCATGCCACTTTCCAGACCTGAAGTTTCTCAATCCATGAATACATTCTAGGGTTCCCATCAGCATCCAACCTCAAAAGTCTCAAATTCACATTTGGGTCTGTATAATCTTCACTATATCTCGACCAAATGATGGTCCCCTGTCTATCAAAGAGGCCAAAAACTCCAATCCCTTGTAAAACTGCTCCAATGGTGTTACTGGATTTTGAAGAAGAAAATTGCTCTTTAGTTCCACTTTCCCAGTAAATCACTTCACTGCACCATCTCAGCACCAGATTGCCAGTCTCTGTTATATCCAAGTTATAATAACTTGTAATGGCATTCTCAGAAGAAGCTCTCAGAGTGTGATTCATCTCAAGCCTCTGCCTTGGAAGAAGCGTATCGGTGGGTGTCTGAAAGCTATCCCATACAATGTTCAGTCCATTATTACTGAGAACAAGATTTCCATTGTCAAGCAGGGATGCACCCACAACACCCCTATTGCTGGTATTGCTAGTCCAAACAAGGACGCCCATGCTATCATAAAAAAGAATTAGATTCCCATCGACAGAGAGCTCAAATGTAGAATTTGGGCTCATTGACACACCCCCTTCTGCTGTCCAGACCACTGCCTAGGCTTGCATGGGAAGGGAATGGTACCATATCCCGACGCTATAAATGCCAGCTTGCTGTCTTGAAAACCTGCAAATCACTGCAAGTTGCTCCCCGAGAAGACGGATAGATAGACGGCAAAACCACTCAAGAAAACCTATAGAAAAAAAACGACAGTAGTTTTCTAAATATGGCGTAATTCCTAATGATGAATCCATGCATACCCATGTCAAAATTCGCTTGGATCAATTAAAATTCCATTATTGGTAAGAGTTGGGCGATGAATTGAGGAAAAACAGTGCGCCGTATAGCGATGAATTCCATTAAAATTCCGAATGAAGTGGAGATAATTCATTCCGCTGAAGGGTCTAAGATGAGGGACCGTGATTCAGAATCAAGCTCCTTCAGTAGCAAAAGCAAGCGTCAGAGGGTCTTGCGCTCTGCAGGTTGGTACTTAGAGCCATTCAATTTTCTTAGAATTCATAGCTAAACGTAGCCCCTGTTGAAAGCTAAAACTGACAGTATATCGCGTGGCACAAAAGAGGTAAGCTGTAATTCAGAATTTGGAGCGATCCCATAGGTTGGGTGACACGTGGAGGAAGCGGTTTCACGATACCAATCTCATCGTGCATATAGCCTGCGCGAGATTCGATTGGGATCATTGGATCGTTAAGATGGGTGAGAGAACAGGTCAACCGCTGATTGGGATAGTTGGATCGTGGTTTTCCTTGCTCGTTTTTGTGCGTGCATGTAAGAAAAGAGAGCACGCAAAGTAGGGACGCTGCATTTTCAATGTAAAAATAATCGATGGGGTTCGATATAATATGATGGTTGTGTGTATTTTAAGGGATAATTTTGGGTATTATTATATTATTGGATATAATAAATTAAAAATTATATTATATATATATATATCATAAAATTTTTATTTAAAGTTTGTTTCATTTTAAGGACTTAATCAATATAAATTCAACATTGATTTATAAATTTTCATTAGGTTGTTATTTTATAAATATTATGATAAGATTTGAAAACCATTTTGTATTGAAATATGATTGAAATTCATAGTAAAGTTATTTTAAATTTTTAGTATAGTTATAATAATATAAAATAAATTTAATTATTTAGTTGTTTTTAGTTAGATTTTTTGCAAGTTTTCTTGTGGATTTAATTTTTCTGTCATATGGAAAATTTTTATTAAAATCAAGAATTTGATGAATAACCTTTACACAATCGAAGTGTAATTCAAACACCCAAAAAACACTAAAAACAACTCCATTAATTATTCTTGACCAATTATATTTTTTATACATATTTACATATTTATCTAACAAAAAAACTACTCAATAATACATAATTTAAGAAAAGTTCCTATATATAATTACTTCACAAATAATAATTTAAAATTAACTAGTGAAGTTTGATCCATCATGATTTCTTTTGCTTTGTGATTTTGGTTTACATCTTTCTATCTAGAACATACATTTAGTGTTTCTAATTAGGAAACTTTGAGAGAACATACAAAGCTAATAAGAAATTTTAACCAATAATTTTGTTATTTTGGTTTACATGTTGTCGAGGAACAACATATTGAGGAAGTTGAAGCGGTCGGAATTGTGAAAAGACGGAACTATGAGCGATCAACAGTGGGAGCGGGTTTGAAATATAAAACAGGCAATATCACATAGCTCCAAGGCCGGTAAGTGGAGTTGATAAAAAAAACGCGATTCCACCAGCCACTTGACGCGTGGAAAAATGTGGTATGCAAAAACCGGGCTCATCATTACAATCAATGTGAATCCAAGAGTCAATTATGCGAAGTGAATTTAAAATTTTCATTTAGTAGGAATTATATTCTATTTTTTAAGTGTTATAAAAATATATTATATATATATGAAATGCCAACAAAGGAACAGAACTTTAGGTAAATTGAAACGCAGAGAAATTGTGGTAAAACCCAGTGAACTACGAGCAACTGGGGGAGGCGGAATTGAATCCGCAATTGCAAGAGAGCTGTCGAGGAACAACATATTGAGGAACTTGAAGAGGTCGGAATTGTGAAAAGATGGAACTATGAGCGATCAACAGTGGAGGTGGGTTTGAAATATAAAACAAGCAGTATCACGTAGCTCCAAGGCCAGTAAGTGGAGTTGTTAAAAAAACGCGATTCCACCAGCTGCTTGACTCGTGGCAAAAGGTGGTATGCGAAAACCGGGCTCATCGCGTGATTTTGCAGCATTAACGTTTGGGGTCCCAAAGAACACGATATGCGTTAGGCTCGCTGATCTGGCAGAGGAAGAAATCCAACGACCACTATATCACGCGATGTCTGAAGGTTAACAAGGCATGTGTTATAAGTTGATGTGGGCCCAGGAGATTTCATTTTAATGTATCGACATTGACATTTGACGGTGAATGCAACAATCAAAGGCTCATGATAAAGGTTTTTAAATGATTCTTAACGCTTGATTGGGAGCACTTATGTGCGTTGATATATATGTTATACAGTTAAGTCGAACCTTGAACAAAATACACCGGTGATGGGCGCATATTAAAGTTAAATACTTGGTCTTAAACGTTAGAATCATGTTAAGAGTTGTTAATGAAATTCTAAAGGCAACTGTGAATTATTGTGTTATAATTGGGTCTTAACTATCGAATGTGGTATTAAGTCGAATAGAATGAGTTGGTCAAAGTCTTACAAGGTTGAAATGTTAACAAGGGCAACGTGTGACCCAAGTTCGTTTCAAATATGCGATGGTTGAGTATTTAAAATCAAGGCCAAACCTTGTATGATATAACAGTAAGTGAAAGGCGCGTATATGTGTGACGGTTAAAGGAAGTATGGCCCACCGCTGTGCATTGGTAAGTGGATTTTAAACATTTGACATAATGTTGTTTGTTTTATTTTTAATAATTAAATGCTATGATAAAAAAAGATTTAAAAAAATAAAAATAAATAAATAAATAAATAAAATATGAATAAATAAATAAAAATAAAATAAAATAAAATAAAGATAAAATTAAAAATACAAATAAAATAGATAAATAATTTTTTTAATTAAAACATAAAAATAAAATAAATAAAATAAATAAATAAATAGAAATAAAATAAAATAAAGATTAATAAAAATAAAAATAAATAAATAAACAAATAAACAAATAAAATTAAATAAAAATAAAATTAAATAAATTAAAATTTAATAATATTAAATTAATAATTTTTATTTTTATTAAAAATAAAATCCAATATTCCATATCGTTACAAACGAACAAAATATTCAGCTCCTTCAGTTATTACACATTTTACCTCTCATATGACACTCCTTTCGGCGTTCCCTTACACCCCAATGCAATTGATAGTAATAATAATTTTGTCCTTTTCTTGAAAAGCGTATTATTTCTTATGGATGAGGACACAGAGTTGTTTAGATGAAATCCTCTTTGACTAATAAACCTTCGATGTTATTTTAATAAAATTTATTTATAATAGTGGATAACATTGACCAATAACATTAAAATAATATTTAATCAAAATTTTCTTTTTAAATATTTTTAAATAATCCTTTCCTTGCACTAACCAACAAATTTTAATCATTTGTCGATTAAAAAATTGTACACAAAGAGCCTAACGTGCTGGCATCATTTTATTGTTTCTTGACTTAACACTTGATTATACAAGTTTATTCCTATATCAATTTTATTATCATCTTAACTTCTTAAACATGTGACCATGATTTAATAAATTAATAAGTTAATCCATCACATAGCTTTCAAGGCAAATTAGGATTTAAATTAAGCATACTATGGATATTTGGTTGGTTGGTTGGATTGTTAAGAGCGCACTACAAGTCAAAATGAATGAGATTCTATCTAAGTTTATGTTTTCATTAGTTTATGTTTTAGTCATGTAAGTTTGGTTGGCTAATCTCAATGGTTACGTGTTTTGAGAAGGAAAATTTGGGTTGATTTTTTGAGATGCAGGGGTGATATAAAAGTTTAAGTTATGTAATTATAAAAAAATAGTTATAATAACATAGTAGAATTTTTCTCAATTTTTTATTTGAAATTTTTTTTTTTTCTTTTAAACTGAAGCTAGTAATTATATAATGGGGAGTTGGTGTGTGCAACATGCATCTATAGTCAGACTTTGAAAATTGTTGCTTGTCATTACACAAAAGTTACTAGCAGACTCAGAGAGATGATTCTTGGCAATACACATGAGTTTACAGGTGTTGAGCACAAAATTTTCCAGAGTACTGAGTGTTGGGAGAGCTTGATAATGCCAGGATAGATAACTGAGGCCAAGTGGCTGTTATGATGCTTGAAGCATAAGACGCTGTTGGAAAAATGACAAGGACTCTCGAGAGCCAAAAACATAGAAGAAACGAGCACGAGGCTCGAGCAACAGACCTGATACATACCAAAAAATAGAGGCAAGAGCAAAGGCGAATTACTGGATTTCCACGTTGGAGTCGGCTTCGAGACTAATAGGAGGCTCTAGAGTGCTGGCATTTTGGGCTCCTTTTCTAGTGGTGGCACCGCTAACCTCCCTTTTGACTGTGGGCGAGGCTTCCGCGATGGCCATCTGCTTCTTTAATAGAGCGTAGTGTGGAGACTCCTTGGTACGAAGTGGTGATGGTGAACAACGCTGACGTACAGAGTGAATTTCTGGGTGAGGTCGTCCAACTTCTTTTCCAGGATGGTATTGTGCTCCAGGTTAGCTTGCATGGCAAGACTAATAATTGTTTTGGTCTTACAATGCAGCTTGATGGCCCGAATGAACAGGTTCTCCCTGGCTCTCATGAGTTCGGGGTCAGGAATCCAATTGAATTCCTCATCAAACTCTTCAATAGCGAGGTGCTGGTGAATGATCCAATCACGGGTCGAGTACTACCCTTACCATCGTGTATGGTATTAAGATATTTTAATTGACTATGGATTATACAGGCCTAAATGAGCAGGTTAGTCCACATAAACATAAAAAAATGAACTGAACATATCAAGAAGAAAAAAACGCATAAGAGAGAGACAACTAAATGGTAATGGAGTTCACCCCTCCATCCCTCTGGGGCTATATCTTCGGATCTTATTCAATTGGAATACAGATCCTCTATATTCCTTCTTCAAAGTAAGCTTTCTTACATTCAAGCTCTCTGGCCGAGCATTAGCCAAGCACTATGACTCTCAATGGCTAAGTATTCTCTCCTTTCTTCTCCCCTTTCTCATGGCTTACAAAAGGAATATATATAGTTTTCCTCACCCACTCTCCAACAAAGAGCATTAATTACAAGACCCACAATTGTAGGGCCTAACTACAAGGAAGGAAAAAAAAAGTCCATGAAAGTAGGACCTCCAACTATCTCAGGTTCATAATTGGGAAAAGTCTCAAAACCACCTAAAGACTCTTCAACGATGCCCTTGATTCTCTAAACCTATAATTGAAAAAATAGAGAATTGATGTGAGGTGGTTTCTCACATAAAAACCAATTTCCCTAATTACATTAAATTAATAATATGTGAGACAAATTTCTCTCACAAATATTAATCATTTATATCCATAATGCATGGGTTTAATAAAATTCATAATTAAATGCATAAGCATAATTTCACCCACTTAAATACTTATCACCAAATTAAAATCAACATGGCGCCAAGCTCTTTTCATGTGCGAAGGTCCTTTCGGATCAATGAACCAACCTGACTTTCTCTTCAAGCTTTTCCACACTGTGACGAGTTTCGGGATTGACAACAGTATCATATTTTAGGGCGGCCTGACGAGATGTGGACTCTGCGCTTGTAGTCGGTGACATGCTGGGAGAAGCACAACGCGAAGCATGAGCCTTCTTGCCACGACCCCGACCGCGATTATTCCCCCTTGGAGCAGAGGAATTGGTACGGTGGGTAGACATGCTAGTATGCAAGTAGAGAGAGCTGGGGGGATGGGTGAACAAAATCCGACGGGGAGGAGAAAAAATAAGGTCGAGTAATTGGGAAGTGAAAGGCTGAGTGTAGCCTGTCTGAGGGCCGAGTTTGATCGAATAGGGGAACGAGAGGCAGTCGGAAGTGAAATTACATATGAGAGTGGTATGAGCACTGAAGGCCTGGTATACATAGGTAGTTGGCTAGGTGAGCTGATTTGAAAGTGAGGGAGGGGAAATGATGGGTCTGCCTCCTCTGGTTAGACGGTAGTTAGGATGATAGAGGAGCAGCATGGTGGATAGGTTATCAGGGTGGTGGAGAGTTATGGACGAGGAGGCCAAGGTACTTCACCTGATGCGAAGGGGGGTGCCATGAAGGGGAATCATCGATTAGTCGCGTGGGGATCTACCATTGGTTGATTGTGGCCTGGTAGCTCCATCATCATGATGATGGTGCAATCATGTTTTGCCGTGGATTGCTCATAATAATCCTAAGCTTGGGAATCATTCGAATGACTTTAATCTTACTTATATATTTGATTTTTTTATTTCTCTAGTTGGAGAATGCTATAAGAAGGTCATTATATTTTTAAGCCGATATAATATATATCGTGTGACAATTACAAGTAGAAAGCACAAGGTCATCTTGGAATAAGTGGACCAAGTGTTAAGGGGGTTATAACTTAGCACTTTTATTGAGGAGTTTCGAGACACGATGACCAAGTTGAAACACTCACTAGTGGTAAAAGAGACCTACAAAGAAAAATGAGTCCAAATTTGAGTTCAACTACACTACCTTGAAACAAAGGGCATGCTAAACAACCCCTTCTTTAAAGTCCTCACTTATAAATAATTAGAAAAACACAATAAGGCATTCAAAATAATAGAATGAATAATAATTTACCAAGAAAATGTCAAGAAAGTTTGTCCATTATTATAATTTGGTTTTTGAATCTCACGGTAGGAGAGAGAAAATAAAGGTGGCCATCTATAAATATATTGATGTGGTCCCTTAAATAACGACAACATTACTGTAGTGAGCATGTGATCGAGGGTTATGTTGGATGAGTTGAGAAAGGACCTTAAGGAGATGGCCAACAATAAATCTCCTAGCCATGATAAGTTTCTACTTGAATTTTATAATGTCACATCAAACTTTGTGTGGTTGAATTTTCTCCAAGTGTATAAAGAAATCATTCATACTCGTAAACTTACCAACCACATCAACAAGGGGTTGATCAAGTCCATTCCAAAGTCAAGAGAATAAGAAATTAACAATCACATTATCTCCACTAATAACTTTGTTGAATGTATTTAATAATGTTTTAACCAAAGAACTCGCCTTATGACTAAATCAAACTAGAGCAATGGGAATTCACCAATCTGTAATATTCCTAATTAGCCCAAGCTAATAGAAATATTTAATTTTGTGTTGATTTTCTTAATTAATGAATAAAATGTGAAGGAGAACATGTAAACTCCTAAAAACATCAAAATAAATTAAATGCCCAATGTGAATAGAGGCAAATCAGGGTTGTTTCAATAAAATACCCTTATAATTTGAAAGGGGATCATCACAGTGGCTAGATTTTACACTTATGGCAGTGAACAAGGACAAATGGATGAGGACATAGTCAAGTTTGACTAATTTAACATGCTTGCATGAAGAAGAAGAGAACATCAATAAAACTAGTTTAGTGTGAACAAGGATCAGCATAGGAAGAAATTTGTACGTTGGATTGATTTCACTTGCAGGTGTGAATGGGTTTGAGCTATGAAACTGGGTCAAACTTGACCAAATATATAACACAGTCTAGGTTCAATGCACCTCATGGAGGGACAACATAGTTCTAGAAGGAGGCCCTCATGTGAAAGGAGATAATTCCTCAAGGTGGTTTATGGTTTTCCAAAGCTCTCATCTTATAAAATGAAGGGGAAGGCTCAAGAGAAGGTTGTTGATGATATTATATTTTCAGAGTATATTGTTTACTTAGACATATCTTATTCTCTTGGGTGTTTAGCAGAGAATTGTGAGGATTTCCTGTTTAGGGATTCTCTTTCTCCTTCCATTGAGTAGATCTTGGAGGGCATTGTGCTTCTTTCCCACTATCACGCTTTTGTCCAAGCTCCATGTCCCTTAGACAACATAAATCCTATTGGGGTTTACTTGTTTAAGTGAGCTGCAACAAGAGGAGACTAGATCTGCTCAGATCTAGATTGTACTAGTGCCTCTTCTCAATGAGTGTGTCTTTTAACCTCCTGGAAGAGTGTATTAGATGTTGGGCTTCAAATTCAGATCTTGGCATGTGGCCAATATATTATTTATCTCTCCCAACATAGTTATTTGTAGAGACTGTGTTATTTTATTAAGTGTCGCAGTAGCAGGGTTTATACCCTTGCTTTTGAGCTTGTTCCTTAGAGGAAGGGCCAACCCTTCTCCCGGAAAGATTTGTACATCATTATTCTTCTGATTCTTGTATTTTTCAGCTACATGTATTCATAGCTGCAGTAAATTGCATTTTCCAGATCTAGATCTGTAGATCTGATATTTTGTGTATTGTGCTTCCATGAAACCCTTGCCGGGTCATTCCAATAATGTGTAAAAGAGGATTTCCTCTATTTTTATCCATGATCCGATGTAATACACTCCATGTATGTTGTTTCTCATTATTTTCTGCATAAACCTTCAGAAAATCACGTTGTCTATGCTTCAATAAATTCTGCATAAGTTAAGTCATGGGGATTGGGCCTTTTCTAGCCATATCGGGAGTGGGAGACCCGTTTAACATAGCTAAAATGATTTTTTTTGGATGAAATTTGATATGTGAGTCCCCTATAGCATATTATAAGGGAAAAAACCATCATTTTCCTCTTTTTTTACACAGATCTCTGAAATTAACCTTTTTAGGGCTTAATTTGCTGCTTTTCCCCACTTTTTGGATCCCAGAATGAAGTGAAAGTTGCTGCTGTTATATAAAATAATGGTAATGTGTTTCTTGACACATTTAATAAGTGAATAGAGTGCTGCTTCTCCAGCATTGTGTTTATATATTGCTGCAGTCCCATTATTGGGCATTTTCCGGCCATTCTAGGTGTGAGAGACTTGTTTATCTCACCTAGTTTGCTTGGTTTCCGATTTACTCTTGGATTTGGATATTAGGTTATTAGATATAAGAGATCCAAGGGATAATATTTTTTTCTGTAGCATCCATTCCTGAAAAATGAGTTTTTCAGGCATGCTTTGCTAGCAATCCCAATTTGGGGATATTACAGTGGTATCAAAGCATATTTCTTGGCTCAGCTTGTGAGTCTCAGCCTGAGAAGATAAAATAAGATCAGAATGATGAAGAATATGAGATTAATCTCATCATTTTTCAGATCTAGAGAGGACCTCCCCCAGGAGGTCAAGCAGATGAAGAGTTGCAGTGAAACTCCTAAAGGGTTTCAAGAAGAGGAAGAGCCATGCACTTCCTATTCTCAGAGAGGAGAAGACAAGAGACATAGAGGACACTTGGAATCTGAGATTATAAGTGAATACAAAGCTAAATCTAGAGCCTCCAAGGAGACTCTGGCTTTACCTCAGTTCATTCAACTAGAGGAAGAGGGATCTACATCTTTGCATGCTACTGATCTAGAGAAACAGAGTTGCACTGCGCTGTGAAAAGGCAATGATGAAGAAAAGAGGACCCATGCCTTGTGGGAGCATTCACATGATAACTTCATTCATGAAGCAAAGGAGGAAGAAATGGTAGGTAGTAGACATCGTGAAGTGAGAAACCCCTTCTCCTTTCTAGATGACACTTTCTCAATGAGCACTCCCCAGCTCAAAGATAAACTTCTACCTGCAACAGTTCTAAGGCCTAACTAGTTTCAGAAGACCATGCATGAGGAAGAGGTCTCATCAAGAGATCCCATGAAAGGTGCACTTCAACATTTCATGGGGTGCAAAGTTCTTCAACAGTCTGAGGAGGTTCTGTCCTTCTCACACTTGGATCTTCATGGATTCAAGAAGGAACAAATAGATGATGGAGGACATCTTTAGATGAATAACATCTGTCATGTTTTTTTCGGACACTCCTTGAGCCACACACATCATGATGGGAGGTTTTTTCCTACCACCTATTTGGATCCTCATGGGGTCACATTGATCCTTGGGAAAATTGCATCTCAATATCCCATGAAATGCAAAGACAAAAATTTGAATTGGGAAGATGGTAGCCCTCATGGGAGGATTACCAAGATTAAGGATGAAAGGAGACATCCACAATTGGTTGAGTGGATGTGGATGGAGAGCAAGAAGCTGGTGAGTTACTTGTAAATTTATGATACCGGGCATCAGGAGGCTTGGCTGTGCTAGTTACTTCTGAAAGAGTTTGGCCATCATCCTCTTTCTAAGGGTATGTGGAGGAAAGATGTGTGGCAGGATACTTGCATCATTGAGCAGCAAGGAGCATGGGCACATTGTGTTGATATGACTTTCTTCATATCAATCACCATGTTTTCACTACATGATTTATATGATGGAGGTATGGGGAAGCAACAAAATATTTTGTTGCTTTGGATGTTCTTGGGAGAGCAAGAGCAAAATTGCTCTCGCACATTGCATGATGTTGTAGGAGGAGGAGATGGAATTCTCTCCTTAGCCTTGGATGATTTGGAAGTACTTTCATTCCGGAAGGAACTTCTTGTTTGTAGCAACATTATGGAACATGTCTTTAACAATGAAAATGTCAAAGAAAGGAGCTATGTATTGGCAGGAGCCTATTTGCATGGGCCAACAGTGCTGTCACTTTGGAGCATGAACTTCTGGATGGAGTGTTCCCAGGATCATTCCACTCTTGGTGCACTTGATGGAAAAGGAGGAGGTGAGAAAGATGGAGTAATGGATGGAGACATCTATTGCTATGTTATGTTCTTCTTGGCTTGGATTTCCAAGTACAGGAGGAAGGATCCTCATGAAACACATGATTCATTTCTCTTCATGAGAGTATGTCATATCCCTATGGAGTATTTTTTTATGGACCCTATCATGATCTTGCTCTTATCACATGGTAAGGATCTTGTTGTTGCATTTAGTGATCTGCATACTCTTACCATTTTTATGTAGTGCATTGCTCCACAAGAGGGCAAGCTTTTCATTGAGCTCCATGGTCAACATTGGGCCAAATTGTATGATGGAGACAACCTTCTCTTATATGGCCATGGGCAAGTGTTGTATTACTTCATGTATGTTCATTTGTTGCATGCAACCATCTCCTATTCATTAGTAAATGAAATAACATACATAGACCAACATGTATCCAACAACCACTTGCCTTGTAATTTTCTGAAGCTGCAGTTGGAAAAAATGTGCTGTAACTTCATGGGAGACTGTTGTTACCTTATTACACCATATGAAGCCTTTAGTATGTTCTTTTCCTTGATGCTAATCATGGTCCCAATTGTTGATGTTGGTCTTGCTTTTGTGAGGAGCATGATTGGAGAGGAAACACATTGGCTAGATGTGTTCTTTGGGGAAGAGGATTCCCACATTTTCTTCATTTCCTGTTCTAATGGGAACATGAGAGGAGATATGGCCACCACAGCCAAACACTTGTTTCTTTATGGGGTGGGCCATGAGTTTGATGAGATACCATATGGTGATGATTTCCCATCCATAACATATGGAATGGTTTGGGCCAACTTGATTCATAATGTTGGGGAGGAGATCTTTACAGATCTAATCTTCATGTTGCCACTTGAGGGCAATATCATTGCAGCCCAAGATCAGCAAGAACTCTACATTTATCTTAAGTGGAGAGAAAGACAACATGGGGTAGGCCATCTTGCCTATCATGTTCATGTATTCATCCCACCTTCTTTGCAGAAGCCTAAGGTGGAGGAGATCTTTCATGAGTTGCCATGTTGGGAGGTGACTCATTTTGTATGGGTGATTACTTGGGAAAAGATGCTTTCCCAATCCATTTCAATTCTGTTCTTGCAGTTTCTTGAGGACAAGCAACATTTTTGGAGGGGAGGACTGTAATATTCCTAATTAGCCGAAGCTAATAGGAATATTTCATTTTGTGTTGATTTTCTTAATTAATGAATAAAATGTGAAGGAGAACCTGTAAACTCCTAAAAACATCAAAATAGATCAAATTCCCAATGTGAACAGAGGAAAATCAGGGCTGTTTCAATAAAATACCCTTATAATGTGAAAGGGGATCATCACAGTGGCTGGATTTTACACTTATGGCAGTGAACAAGGACAAACGGATGAGTAGATAGTCAAGTTTGACTAAGTCAACATGCATGCATGAAGAAGAAGAGAACATCAATAAAACCAGTTCAGTGTGAACAAGGATCAACATAGGCAGACATTTTTGAGCTGGATTGATTTCACTTGCAGGTGTGAATGGGTTTGAGCTATGAGACTGGGTCAACCTTGACCAAATCTACAACGCAGTCTAGGTTCAATGCACCTCATGGAGGGACAACGCAGTTCTAGAAGGAGGCCCTCATGTGAAAGGAGATAATTACTCAAGGTGGTTTAGGGTTTTCCAAAGCTCTCATCTTATAAAAGGAAGGGGAAGGCTCAAGAGAAGGTTGTTGATGATATTATATTTTCAAAGTATATTGTTTGCTTAGACATATCTCGTTCTCTTGGCTTTTTAGCAGAGAATTATGAGGATTTCCTATTTAGGGATTCTCTCTCTCCTTCCATTGAGTAGCTCTTGGAGGGCATTGTGCTTCTTTCCCACTATCACGCATTTGGCCAAGCTCCATCTCCCTTAGACAACGTAAATCATGTTGGGGTTTACTTGTTTCAGTGAGCTGCATCATGTGGAGACTAGATTTGCTCAGATCTAGATTGTACTAGTACCTCTTCTCAGTGAGTGTATCTTTTAACCTCCTGGAAGAGTGTATTAGTTGTTGGGCTTCAAATTCAGATCTTGGCATGTGGCCAATATATTCTCTATCTCTCCTAGCATAGTTATTTGCATAGACTGCGTTATTTTATTCAGTGTTGTAGTAGCAGGGCCAACCCTTCTCCCGGAAAGATTTGTACATCATTATTCTTCTGATTCTTGTATTTTTCAGCTATTCATAGCTGTAGTAAACTGCTTTTTCCAGATCTAGATCTGCAGATTTGATATTTTGTGTATTTTGCTTCCATGAAACCCTTGCTGGGTCATTCCAATAATGTGTAATAGAGGATTTCCTCTATTTTTCTCTATGATATGATGTAATAAAATCCATGTATGTTGTTTCTAATTATTTTCTGCATAAACCCTCAGAAAATCATGCTGTCTATGCTTCAGTAAATTCTGAATAAGTTAAGTCATGGGGATTGGGCCTTTTCTAGCCATATTGGGAGTGGGAGACCTGTTTAACATATCTAGAATGATTTTTTTTGGCTGAAATTTGATATGTGAGTCCCGTATAACATATTATAAGGGAAAAAACTATCATTTTCCTCTGTTTTTACGCAGATCTCTGAAATTAACCTTTTTAGTGCTTAATTTGCTGCTTTTCCCCACTTTTTGGATCCCAAAATGAAGTGCAAGTTACTGATGTGATATAAAATGATGGTAATGTATTTCTTGACACATTTCATAAGTAAATAGAGTGATTTTTCTCCATAATTGTGTTTATATATTGCTGCAGTCCCATTATTGGGCATTTTCCGGCCATTCTAGGTGTGAGAGACTTGTTTATCTCACCTAGTTTACTTGGTTTCTGATTTCCTCTTGGATTTGGATCTTAGGTTATCATATCTAAGAGATCCAAGGGCTAATATTTTTTTTTGTAGCATCCATTCCTGAAAAATGCGTTTTTCATGCATGCCTTGCAAGCAATCCCAATTTGGGGATATTACACAATCATAGATGCATTTAAGATATTGTGATTGTTGTTTGGAAGGCATAGAATGGGCCACAATCAAAGGCTGAAATTTCATATTCATTCAGAGAGAATTTGAAAAGTTTGACAACATAGTGGAGTGGTTAGTCAATGCGCCATGCTAAAAGTGCTTGGATTTGGTCCCTTTATTGTTAAGGTATGGGAACTTTGTTTTTAGGTGCAAGGACTTGAATTTCTATAATTAGGTAAAAAATAAATAGATAGGGCTCCTTTGGTGAATCTTACAATGACGCTCACTAGCATTTCCCTGCTATGTAATAGTTGTGGCGGTGCTTGGTTATTTCATAAATGATGGAATACTGCAAGGCCTTATCAAAGGTATCCATCTCCTTAATATTGTTTCCTAACAACCAACAACATGCATTGCTTATAATTTTTTTGGGAAGCCTCTTGGTTGAAAGTACAAATAGGGAAAACCAAATGTTGTTGATAAAGTCAAAATGATATTCTAATTAGTTGTTAGGAAAAACATGGGATTGATTACAACTTGGTTCAGGGTTTAAATTACTTGGAATTCCCTTGAACTTTCAATCCTCTCTGATAGAGTTGTAGGAAGAAATGTCATTTAGAGAGTTGAAGAAAACCAATAAATGGATTTTGAAACCTCTATATCCTGTAGAAAAATTCCAAATTTGTGTTGAATTGTTTTCTTTTGCTCATGTGCACTATTCCTTGTGATGATTACATTCTATCCACACTTGTGCCAAGCTATAAATTTTCTTAGAAATTTTTGGTGGGTTAGCTCTAGTGGAAACAAGGAGTTTCATAGAGCTAATTGAAACCTTTATTGCATACTCAAGGAGAAAGAGGAATGGGTATTTTAGACACCTAAGAACATTCCCAAGCCTTTTGTGCTAAATAGATGTTGGGATCCGTCCCTAGGGTGTAAGTTAGAGGGAAAAGAGCCCACAAGAATAGTAATAGTAACTTATGTATATCATTCAATGTAAAGTTGATTGGGTACACTATGGTTGTTATTATTAAATAAGGCCTACTAGTTAGTTAGCATGAAATAAATGTTATATGGCCTCATTAAAGAAGGTTCAGTAGGTAGTTAACAGGTGGTTATCATTAGGAATTCATAGAGAGCTATAAATAAGGATGCAATTTTCCTTATGGATCATTTATTGGAGTCTTTGTATTGGTGCTTAGGACATTAGGAGGTTTTAATTTTGAGGAGACAAGTAAATATGAGTGGATTCCTTTGATAAAAGGATTATTGTAAGGTGTTTCCATACCTCAAGGGTATATTTGTAAATAAATCATTTAGCATTTATGAATATCATTCCTTTTGATTCAAGTTTAAGGGTTAAGAATTATAACAATTGGTATTGGAGCTCTTTCTTAGGCAAGGAAAAAAAGTTATTATTATTATTTTTTTCTTTTTATATATTTTCAAGGGAAAATTTAGGCAGTGACATTTGCATAGGTTACTATGGAGAATATAAAGAAATTAGTTGCAAATCTAAATGCCTCTCGAAAAATACCCCATTTAAAAAAAAAGGAATTATCTCAATCAAAGTCCAAGAAGTGGCGATATCATTTATTTAGAATCAACTATTCTAGGTTTTTTTTTGTAGTGGTGATTATGAATATTATAGAGTAGATATCTTTTAACATAACATCCATGTTGCAACTAAACTACGCGGTGGATTTGAGGGTTTAATTTGATATATTATGTGTTATGTTTTTAATCAATATTCAATGGATTACAACCCTTGCAATATTTTTTTCCCCTCAAAACCCTAATAAAATAAAAGAATGGAAATAAGGATAAACATGGATGGGAGGATAAAATATCACATGATATAAGGGTATACTTACAATGTTTGTAGCAGACATTACAAGCATAGCATGAGTGTTGTTGCATTTTTGAAATATTTCCTTTCATTAGTGAAAAGTATTGGGATATATATCCCTAGCGAGATTTAGAGGTTGGTTTTGATGATTAGTTCATAGGCAGTTTTCATTTCTAAGAAAATAACTACTTTCACTTTCAATTTTATGAATTTAATATGCCTTATGTAGAGATTACTGTTGAGGAAAATTAGAATCCAATTATGAATAATAGTGCTCAACTTGCATATTTTCTAATGGTATTGTTCTTTCTTGATCCACAACCAATATATATATATTTTTTTCCACAGGAAAAAAATCAAACTTTTTATAAATAAGGTCACAAAAAGTTACATTGCAGATGTCGCAACATTCCATATGAAAGCATCACCCTAGAAAATAAGTGTCGAAACCAAAATATACCCCCTCCACTAATCAATAGAGAGAAAAAAAACAAGGTCCAAAAGCTGCAAAAGGGGATCCCACATTTTGGGGAGTCCACAGGGCAGCCATAACCCAGCAAAACCATATACAGCCAGAAAAGTATCATACTTTGTAGGGCATCAACAAAGAGAAAGACCCTACAAAAAATTCCCAGAGGCCTCTCAAGAGAGAAAACAACACCAAAGATAAGTCTAAAAATAGTAAAAGTATTGTAGAAATGAGAAACATACATAATTACATAAAATGTTGTCAAAAAAATATAATGTTTGTAGCAAATATATACAAAACCTCCAAAAGATATAACTTAACTGGAGAAAAATAAAAGATGAAGCATAAATATATAAAAATATTAGTAAGGTTTGGTGTTCAACACACAAACAACCGGATCTTCTTTCTCCTCTATGGTCCACGCGCCCAAAGCAAGTTGTAGACTGACTTTAAACATGTAGTCAGCCTCCCGATTCCGCTCCCTATAGATATGGCATAAATAAATCAATTGAAGTGATTTTAAGAGCCTGTATTTCTTCAAGAATATGAAGCAATAAAAAGTTCAGACATATTTTTGTGTTGTTAAACCAATTTATAACATTCATTGAATCCCCAAAAATTTGAATTGACCCAATGCCCAGATGAATAAGCCAGCAGAGGAGGAGTTTTAGCATTTTTAGGTTAGAAAAATTGTTAGAACCATCCCCAAGCCCAACCACAGCAGATAGTGTGATATGATGGTTCCTGTGGATGATCATCTCGATGCCACAAGTGCCTAGGGCCATCGCCCCATCAAAATATGCCCAAGGAATCGAAGGATCAAAGTGTTTCGGTTCAACCCTCTGCTGAGTGTTCTGGGTGCTAGTGGGTGGTAGGAAAGAAAATATGGCCGCACACTCAGCCACTATGTTTTCTATACTGGGAGCAATCCCCTTGAAAATACTTTTGTTCCTGGCAATCCATATACCCCAGGAGACAATTAGAGGTATGCTCTTATGGGCCGGGTTAGTAAAATCTTCCCACCAACAATTCCAAGCCTCCCTATAGTTATTCCCACTCCATAAAATAGCAAAGTTGCATAGTAATCTGGTATGTTCCCAAAATTTTCTTGTAAAAGGGAAAGTAAGGAAAAGGTGATCAGTGAATTCAGCCTTCACATTGTGGCACACCAACTCTGCCATTTAAATACCACTTGTTAAGAATATCTGTGTGGGGACCTGTTCTCCGAGAATGCACGAAAATATGACAATGTTTGTCAAGCCACCCATTTCATAAAGGCTTATGCCACCACTCCGCTCGACCATGCTCATGTAGTTGAGCATAACCAAATTTAGTGAAAGAATAGTGGCCCGATTTTGAGAGAATCCAAATGAGGAGTCATCCGAGTATTTGATACAAGCACCGGGGAATGTCTCCTCGCTGATGAAATCTTCGCCATTCCCTTCCAATGGTCCTCAATACCCAACACATCCGCATCTCTTCAAGCTTGATCCACATTGTAGTGCCCACCGGGTCACTGGTCTAATTCAAATTTTTTCTGCCTCAGGCATTGAGGGCCTCTCTTAAGCCATCAGAGAGTGAGAATATGTTATTACAACCCACCCAGGGGTCCAAACCAATACGACATCTCTCCCCATTTCTAATTTTCCAACCCAGTCCTTTCTCCGCTAAACCCAGTGCCGAGAGGGTGACCTTCCATATAGACGAAAATATGTAGAAATATTTTTCTAGTAATCAGATCTAGTCGTCGACCAGAATAGGGTCAATGTATTTCATTTTCACCACAGAGGTCAAAATATTTTTTACTGTGATTAATCTCCAACCCGACTTGGCTGCTAGTGATGTGGAAAAAAGGCAGAGTTTTTTTATGCCCCAACCCCCCCACTCTTTTGGATTTGCAATCTTATCCCAAGCCACCCAGGGGATAGTCATCTTGGAGTCTTTACCAGACCAGAGAAAATTACTGCATATACTTTTGATTTTGTTAAGAATGGCGACATGAACCGAAGCAAGTGCTATCCAGTACACTGGAATTTCCATAAGAACAGATTTTATGAGAACCAAACGCCCCGCTCTGGATAGCCACTAGTGGCTCCAAATGTTAATCCTTTTTTCAATCTTATAAACCAACCACCACCAATCCTGCTTCTGGTAGGAGTCCGATTTGAGAGAGAACCCCAGGTATTTAATACTTGAACCAAAAGGGGACTAGATGGAAGGATGCATATTCATATTCCAAGCCATATCAGCCTCCTGCATGCCCTCATGGGTGAGGGTGGACTTTTAAAAATTTATATTCATACCAGTTGCTTTCATAAAGAGATTTAGTGAGTGCTTCATGCATTGGATCTCCTTCCTATTCCCATTGCAAAAAAGAAGAATGTCATCAACAAAAAGGAGGTGTGATATAGATAGATTTGTAGCCACCTCGACCCCCCCAAAATCCCCATCCCTCTTAGCCTAATGTATTAGTTGATTAAGACCTTCAGCCGTAAGAAGAAATAGTAAGGGGGAGAGAGGACACCCTTGTCTTAAACCACATTTATTAAGAAAAAAGGGGGAGGTTTCCCCATTTATCAGCAAATCAAAGGACACATTTGTGATATAACCCATAATCCAGTTGATGAGATCAATGTGGAACCTTGAATGTGTGAGCAAGAGTCTAAGATAAAGCCAATTGATCCTATCATAGGCCTTTGAGAGATCGATCTTCAAAATAATACATTTTTTCCTGGAGAGTTTAATACTATGAAGAGTTTCATGTGCCACACCAATAGCTTCATGAATTTTCCTGCCATCCAGGAAACCAAATTATTCTTTAGAGATAGATTTAGATGAAATGGGCTTTAGTATGTTAGCAATAGTTTTGGCAATAAATTTATATATAAAATTACATAGAGAAATAGGATTGAAATCATCAAAGGAGGAAGGAGATTCCCTTTTAGGGATGAGGGCCAAGAACGTCGTTTTAAGGGCATCATGGATAAAGCCACTGGATCTCGATTCTTCCACCACATTTGTGATAGTACCCCCCATTAGATCAAAAAAATGCTGAAAAAATTAAACTGTTCAACCATATGGGCCAAGGATTTTGTCTTTTTGCATGGATTTGATAATATGTTCCACCTCTTTCTTCTCAACCAGGGCCAAAATAAAATCATTTTCCTCCTCATCAACATATCTAGGGAAGAGTTGTGCTACCCAAATGATTTCCTCAATCGTGACTCCCCCCTGATCATCATAGAGATTCTTGAAGAAATTCTTCCCCAGGCGGGATAGGTATTCAAATGATTTAGCCTTGTCACACTCTGGGGAGTCAAGTTCCCAAATGGTGTTAGAATTATTTCGACCCTTTGATAGTTGTGGAAAATTTTGGTATTCTCTTTCCCCGCCTGTAACCAGATGGCACGAATCTTCAATCTCCAGCTAGCTTCCTTATCCCTTAACATCACCCTTTTGCTATTTTCTAGCTCTCTTAATATGTCCCAAGAATATTCATCAGCAAAACGGATATCAATGTTGCCATATATCTACTCTAGGGCCTCAGTAATATCTAGAAGGTCTTTAGATTCCTTTTTCTCCTTTTTTTTTCCCATGAAATTGTGGCGTTCTTGATATTATTTAGGTTGTTTACAAGGGGCTGTGAATAGGAACCATCCCTCTCATTCATAGGTCTCTAGGTATCAACCAACAATTCATGATAGTCCCCCTCCTTTAGCCAAACTAAATTGAATTTGAAAGGGGAGGCATGTTTTTTAAACAACCCTTTCAACTCTAGTAGGATCAGGAAATGATCCGAGACACCAACCGTTCCAATCCACTGACGAAAATTTGCAACCCCAGAGTGAAATAATCGCTTAGCAGGAACCAGTCCAATATTTTGGCAATCCTGGCCTCACCCACTCTATTGTTTCTCCACGTAAGAGCATTTTTGGTGAGATTTGAATCGAACAACTTTCCATCCCGAAGTTTCTTGAGGAAGAACTCTGTTAAGGGATTAATCCTAGCATTTGGGCCCCAAGCCTCCGATCACCCCAAGGAAAAATTGAAATCACCCCCAACAATAATATGCAAGGCTTTCATGAAATATTTGTTAAAAAAATAGTTCCAGTAGCCAATCCTGTCAGCACAGGGGCCATATATATTGACAAGGGTGAAACTTGAGACCAACTCCAAGGATGAAACGTCCACTGCGATCAGAAGGTATGAGGTCCAACCGTTAAGAAACTTGACAGAGCTATTTCTAAGACCAGTAGTGAGGCCTCCTGAATGACCCTTTACATCTGTGGTGACAAAGGTCCACCCAGGGAGGAAAGAATACAGAACGAGGAGATGAGGTCCCTCGAACCCATAGTTTCTTGAAGAAATTAAACATTGGGTTTATATAGGGAGAAAATACTTTTGAACGCTAGTTTTTTGGGGGCACAAGCCAAACCCCTACAATTGAAGGATAAAACAATCATTTGGTAACCAAGGATAGGGAAGCCACTGATCTAGGCGCCCCTTTTAGGGATAGTTGTCTTCCATCAACTATATCAATAATGGCCTTGAGTTTAGCTTTGGAAATGTATGATATCCTACCCCTCATACGTTTGACTTTATCCATGGCAGGAATGCCTCCTAACCCACCATGGACCTCTTTCTCCAAAATTTTCTTGTCACAGGGGTGGAGATTGTAAGGGGCAATATCAATAGAAAGCTTGGGAATAATGGTGATTATGTTGTCCATGGCCAAAGTTACATTGATAACATAGATGGAAACAGATGGATCATGCTCGGAGGGACTAGGAAAACTCATACAATTAAAATAAATATCAAAGGAGTTTAAAAAAGGAGAAGATGGACAAGGGACAATACCCGCTAAATCTGACTCTGGATTAGTAGGGGCAGTCACTGCCTACTCCCGAGGTTGAAGTGGAACCGAGTCCTGCATGTCCACCACTTCAGCTATATTCCTTTCCTCCCTGAGAGCCTCATCCCCCTGCAGAGTGTTGTTCACCTTGTGTTCCATCTTCATTCTAACATCCATATCCTCTTCATGATCAGGGGACTCAAATATAAACTGGGAGCCATGAGTGGTCCCACTCTTGTGTTTATTGCTCTTGGAAAATCCCAGAGGACAATCCCATTCCATGTGGCCTAGCTTGTGGCAGCGACGACATATGAATGATAAGTGGTCGTAGTCGATAAACTGCTCGATAGCATGACCATCAACATTGAGAATAATCTTAGGGATCAAGCCATCTCTTGGCGCAATTTTAACCAGAATGAATGTAGTATTCTTGGAGCGGGTCTCCAAGAAAGACATGTCTGCCTCCAGAAAGGACCCAAGACTATCCCCGATAGCCCAAAAAACCTCCATGGTCCAAAAATATGGGGGGAGTGTAGGAAGTCTTACCCAAACTATAATTTGATCCAACCATTCTCTGTTAGCATCAAAGAGAGGAGTCCATCTCTTAAATAGGATGGGAGCGATACCAAACCCGCATTGTCTTGAAAGAACCCATTCAAGGGTCGCTGCATTCTTGAAGTTGACCATAAACCAACCTTTTGACAAGGTTATCACCTCTACTTCTTTGTCCAGGGCCTCCCCCTAGCTATGGTTTATCCATTCTGTTATGTATTCAGCCGGGAAGAATTTACCTTTGGCTCTACCAACCAGAATCGACTCCGATGTTTCCATCACACGATAAAAATGTAGATCAATGCCAAAAACCAGATTTGGGCACTCCAGAATTTCCTTAATTACATTTCCTTTTTTTCCGCTTCAACCCAGATTGTACGCCAAATTTAACAGAGAATTTGGAGAATTTTGTATGAGTCCCCTATGTCTCCTTTTATTTAGAACCTCCTAAAGAAATATTATTCCCCCCCAGAGAGATATTCTACCCTTCCGGATGTAGAATTAGGGCCAAAAAACCCCTTGTCTATCCCTCAAAACCACCTGTACACTGACCTTGACAGTGCAAGTCCATGTTATCTCCTTCCCGACCAAAACCCACATCTGGCTGGAAAGGGGAGCCACCACTAAAAACACCAATCGTGTGATTTCCCATAAATTCTTTTGTGCCCCAGTCCAAGTCAATCTGCCCATCAAGCTCATTTACGGTAAGACCACCCGAGAGAACCACATCCTTCCCTGAGGTGAAAGTATGAGGGACAATATTATCATGCTAGAGGGAGACATCATTTTTTACCTTTGGAAATAGCTAGACCCAAACCTACAGGGTTTGACCCAACCCCACAGTTAATTCTCCACCCACTCCCAACACAGATGATCAGATTTGGATCAAGGACCTAAGTGATAGCTCAAATTTAAAAGTGTTCGAAAGAGTGTCTAACCTGAGCGACTGGATAGATCTTGTTTCCTGATTCCGACATCGTAAACAATTTTGAAAACCGACATCGTATGAAGAAGTTATTTCAATTTGAAAATTCCAGTAAACTACAATTTTTGGAATTTGACCAGGTTTGATTGGGTATTTGAATATTTAACAAAAAGAATATTCTAGGGAATATTGCTAGAATATTCCCTGAAATATTCCTTTCGGGCCAATTCGAGCATGACAAGTGTTACATTGTGATTTGATGGTGGAATGCACGTTGAGTTTGCTGGACCAATGGGAGGGTGACACGTGGCCAACCCTGATGCTGCCACATGTCCCCTGGACAGTGTATTAAAATTTAATGGAGGCCACCGAGTTCGACCCCGTAACCTCCTGTGGAGCATCCACTCACCACAACCATCTATGCTACATGTGAGTCTTAACATGTATAGGACCTCGAAAATATTTAAAGTTTTATAACTTGGCATGTGGGGGTTAGGGACCGCCGACGGTCCAAACCCACCGGTGGCCCGACGATATGGTCACATGTTTATGGAAAAAAATCGCAACAATATATGTTAACCCGAAGACTTATCAACCATAACCTCCGCCGTTGAAAACGTTCACATGTTTCAGTTACAACCAGATATTCGCGCGGTCGAATGCAATGGTTATGCGACGTTTAAACTCCGGTTTCAAACTGTTACCACAGTTTGCGTCTATAGTTTTGCTACAGTGTTAATAAATCACGAGGTTTCAGGGGTTGTCATGTAGCCACCTCCTCCCCTTAACAATTTAACTTAAATGTTATGGTTTTGACTGGCGGAGAATTAGCAGCGCCCCAAACTTTTTGGAAAATCCAAATTTAGTTGGGCTAACTGTAGTTGCTCCATTTTTAGTGGGGCTAATTTAGGGGTCACTGGACAAAAATTGATTAGGCTCTATCTTGAGCTAGATTCGACCATTATGAGAGTGTAAATAGTCACTATCGTGGAAATTCCAGACCCATTGGTGAGGTTTGTAGAGCCATTAGAGGATTTTTTAGCATGATTTAGCTTCATAGAAGTTCTAGGGGCCACCAGGGCCACTAGGGGCTAGTAGCAGTTTGAGGACTAACCAGGGAAGCTAGAGGCCTTTCTCAGGAATCCAATAGTAATTTTTGGATGTTTTAGAAATTATGGAACTAATGGTGAGGTTTTCAGAGCCAACAGAGGACTGAAGGCTGAGATTCTTCAGAGAAGTTTCAGGGGCCACTAGGGCCACCAGGGGCCACCAGGAGAATGAGGGCTATCCAGAGCAGTGAGTATCCATTCTCAGCAAACCAGTAGTCTATTATGAATATTTTGAGCCTTATAAATCCAATGGAAGAATTTTCATAATATTTTGAATACTTTTGAAGGCTGATATGCTTCATAGAAGTTTTCAGTGACACCAGAGCCAGGGGGTACCACCAGGTGTTGGAGGCATAATTGGAGCAGCTAGAGGCCAATTTCAGCAATTGAATAGTCTATTCTGACTATTTTGGACATTATGAATCCATTTAAGGGATTTTAAGAGTCATTTGGAGGCTTCTGAGGGTTGAGAATCCATAAAGAAGTTTCAGGAAGCCGAGGGCCAACAATGGATGGAGGCCTAGATTGGGGTGCTAGAGCTCATTTTGAGCAAATGATCAGTCTATTTTGGAGGTATGATATATGCCGGGAGATAGTAGGCAAGGTTTCAAGGACAAAAAAGGACTTCAGGGAGTTTTTCCAAAGAATCTTAGGGAAGCTAAGGACGCTCAACAAATGAGGTCAATCTTCAAAGGAAGCCTGCTCCTATTTTTCAAGCAGTTATTAATGTGCCTGCCCAGGGATATGATGGTATTCTAAATGCAATGGTACAACCCAAATAACCATTTGAGTTAAGTATCTACTTGTAAAATAATTTTTTCATCATAATCCCAAAGAGCCAAGTCAGTTGAAAAAAGCTCAAGGAGACATAGCCCATGATATTTGGGTGAAATCCTTTATTAAATTTGTTGTTATGTTTTGATTCTTATTTTTTGCACTTTATGGTTGTTTCACATGCTTAATATCAGTAAAAACAATTGTTCTTAAAGCACTTAAACAGTTAAAAAACATACACCTGTTTTAAGTATTCATTTCCGCACAGTCATGTATAAGCAAGATATTTTATTTATTTAACTGAATGGGAGGTGCTTGGGCATAGCATATCAATTTATCAACCCATTTTCAGATCAAAAAAATTCTCCAAACCTCTAGATATGAATAGAGGGCGGGGAGACCGATTATATTTTACCTTTTCGGATGTAGAGACTAAACCACAACGGTCCAAAACCAACCCTTTGGTATCCAGGGGAGAAACTGACACAGGACTTACAAAAACCCTAGTAACTAGGGTTTTTTTGTCAACACCCCCCAGAGAAGCCAAACCATCCACCCGATTCCACCTTAATTTTTCCAAACCACCCTTGTTGGAATGAGACAGAGCCGATAGAGATACTTTTGCTAAATTATGTTTTGTGGGTTCTATGCCACAGATAGGAAGAATGTATTCTGCCTCAGGTTCCACGTAAAAAAATTCCCTATCATTACCCATGAGGCCGAGAAAAACAGACCGACAGGGAAAACCCACAAAGCTCCAAGGGTAACCAAAGGAAAAAACCAAAAATTAGACTACTACAGCTAGTTTAACCACCGAAAACCGTCAGGAAAAAACAACAAGAAGGGTCCAAACCCCAAACCACTAGCAAGGCCCAGCCAGAAAATAAAAACACCACCTTCACAGAAAAATATGACAGAAAAAATGGAAGAAAAATATAGCACTACACTCATGACCCCCTCCGTAGAAACCGAAAATATCCAGAAAACTACAGCCAGACTTCGAAAAAATGACGTGTAGAGAAAAAATCAATTACCTGAAGTAACCCGAGGAAACCGGGACGATGGATTAAAAAGCGATAAAAAACCCGATCACATGAATGGTGCCTCGCAATAGTGACTGCAACGATGCACCGTAATCGAAGATTAGTGTGAAAAATCACCGTATAGTCTCACAAACCCCCCACGGTAAAGAGCCCCCAATGTAAAAACGGAAACCTAGAGAAAACATTCTAGAAAATATTTATACCGCAAAGTGCGAATAGGTCCTGGGTCAGACAAAACCGTCGGGTGCCAAGTGGTGTCCCACCCATCTGCCGACCACACCTGGCTCGCAATGCGCCTCTTCGTTCATCCCCATGCATCCCGCTAAATGTTCCATTCTAGGATCACTACATGATCCTTCAATAGGGTTACAACAAGGGGTCTTCAGGGTATTGGGGCTGAAAGCTAACTGTCAGAAGATTTTTGGCGCTCCATAAACCAGTCATAGAACTAGGGTTTGTAGAGCAGATTCCCTTCTCCAACTCTTCGATGAGTTTTTTCAACCACAACAAAACTTTACAACTATGAGGATGATATTTTGGACATTGATGGTACAATTTATTTAGATCCAATTACCATGGTGGAAATTTGAAGCACGATACTCAACTACTTATCAAGGTCGTAATCATCAATTGGGTATCAACCTAAGTACCTTGACATGGGATATAGATTTATTTATGAGTCACTTGGATTCTTTCAACATTATAGTCAATACTTGTAGATGATACATTAATTAATTCATTATGGTGATTAAAACTATACATAAACCGAGGTTTATTGACAAGCATTGTATAGTACTTTAGCATCGTGTCAAACCCTTGTACATGTGACCTTTATTCCTTGGGATACTTTAGGGTTATAGTCAAACACCCTTACATGAAACCCTAGTTTATTGTTCTACATCCTCACTACAAGTATTAGGGGAAACACTTTTTGAAGTGGGGTGGAATGTTTGGATGCTCCATAGGGGTGTAGTGCTAGGGCCAAAAGTCCCACTCGATTAATAATATTAATGTTACTATGGTCAGTCAATGTAAAGTGGACTAGTTCAACTATGTTTTTTATTATTAAATAAGGGAAACTAGTTAGTTAGCATGGAATACATGTAATGTTTCCTGATTAAAGAAGGTCCACTAGATTGTTAGGACATGCTAATGATTAGAACTTCATATATATATATATCTATAAATAAGGATGGAATCCTTCACATAGAGAACTTGTTGGAGTATTTTGTATTGGAGCTTATCTCATTCAGAGGAAACCCTATCTTAAGTGGTAGGTGAACATAAGTGGTTTCCTTCCTTCATTGTAAAGTGTCTTCCTACCTAAAGGTTATTTTGATAAATAAAGTGTGAAAATTTCTAAATATGATGTCTATGATTCAAAGTTGAGGGTCAAGGATCATAACAAGGTCATTATAATAGTGGAAGGAAATGAGGAATAAAATAGCCTATTTAGGAGTAACATCACCATAGGGGGGATATACAACCAAAAAGTATGGATTTTTATAAAACCATACTGAGCATTCTAATGCCCATCCAAGCAAAGGAGACCTTTATATCCAAAATATTTTGAAAGTGTTGGAAGCCATAAAAAGTAAGTTGGTTTAGAAAAATGAATCCCCTTAGGTTGGGATAATTTTCAAAAACTATTTTTTCTATGTGTTTCACAGACCCCAGAGATTAGTGAATGCTACATCCATAGATATTTGTACTAGGAAGATCCACTTGAAGGTATCACGTTCCTGTCAACTCAACGATGGAGCCTGACCCCATGGGTGTCAATATAATTGAACCATGACCTCTCAATATCAAAAGTGCTTTAACGACGAGGATTCAACCAATTGAGATAGCCCTTGAGGCTTATTTTTTAACAACTATTATGTATCATGGTTCCTAATAATTCTATAAGAGGTAAATGCATTCATCAACGATTCCTAGTCTTGGCCCAAAGCAAGTCCTTGATAAATTTTATAAAAATATGTCCACACAATGGAAAAATTGGTAGACCTTGAAATTATAATTTAGGCTTGGCCTCAAAGACATGAATATTCTAAAAATATTTTATACATTTATCATAGACAACATCTTTCTTAAACTTGGCCTTCTTAGGTCATAAGATTGGTGGAAAAAATAGAGCTAGAAGTAAAAAAAAGGATTTTGAAATACAAGTTGAACAAATATTGATACAAATAGATTTTGATTTGTGACATCCCCTAGTTAATATTTATATTTTGTAGATAATCATAATTATTTTAAATGGTTGGGAGAGGGACACAAATTCCATTGCTTGAGGCAGGAGATTTCTTGAGGGAATTGTTGTTTCAAATATTAGTCCTGGTTGGTTGAGTGGGATGACAATGCCATAAACCAACTAAAAGAAAAAGAGATAGGGGTAGGCGTCCTTTGGCTCCCATGAAAATCAAGAACATGACAAGACATTAAGGCAACACGGGCTACATTTTCCACGAGGTGGACTGCTGTGCAAATCATGGGAAGTGAGGAGAATTTAGTTATTGGAAAAGGGAGAGGACTGGAAGATTATTCACCCATGGTTACATGTGTTCTCTTGATCTATGGAACAACCATAGGCATATGTAGATGAATTGAATCTCTTGGCACGGAAAATGTGTAGAAGTGGAAGACAAAGTTCCATTTAGAACTGCTCTAGAAGACGCAGGGAAGGAGCATATTGAGATGCGTTGTTTCGTGCTAGAGAGAGTTAATATAGCTGAGATACCCTCGTAAACAAATTTCGGATGTAAGAATCACTGAGAGAGTAGAGGCTTGCCTCTGATGGATGAGGGTAGTGTGGCCTAGTAGCATCCTTTCTCAGTTGTATATTTGTTAAAATCTTCCTTCGAAATAAATCCACCTCAAGCTTTGAAATTTGGCTCAGTGGTGACAACTACAAGTAATAGTGGCTATAGCTTGTTAATGGTTGGGTGGAGAGTTGAAGTCCCACTCTCATTTGGAACACTTCTCCACTGTATAAGATAAGTTTCTCTTGTGCTCTTTAGTCACAACGAAAACATGTTTGCATTTCTAATTTGAACTGGTGCTAATAATGTATGACGCATGGTGTGTAATATATTGTTCACATAGTTGATTAATTTTTTGTTGAGAATATTTTTGAAGTGTCGGAAAAATGTGTGGTTTGGGACTGTAAATATAATTGGAAATGAGATTCATGTTTAACTATGGAATGTTGATTTCCTATACAAGTTGTGGTAATTGTGTGGTTCCCTATTTTTTCCCATGAGATCATTTTTATGGTTGCTATTAAAAGGCATGTAGATCTCTGAATCACTATGAGTCGTTAATGGCTTAAGGATCTCATTGAATTTGAATGGATAAGTCCCTGTCCTATTTAAAGTGTTTCCAGATTAATTTTCCATTAAGTCCTGGGTTAGTATTTCTAAGCTCAGTAAGGATAGCTTACTTAGTTACACACACACACTTTTGTTGTGAGCACAATTTTAACACAACCATGTGATTGTTAGTAGTGTTTGTGAAGGAAATTGTGTGTTGGTGTGGGAGAGCACTGTGCCAATAATATACCAACCTAATTCCAATATGCCAATATATTGAAGAAAGGTGCCTCTAATTAACTGGGTAATAATTCAAAGTGGAATAATTCCTTTATAAATTCATAAGATCCAATAGATTTTATATTCCAATATGTAATATATGGAAGAAATGTGACTCTAAACCCAAATAGGTAATAATTCAAGTGTGAAGATTTATTTATAAAACCACCGGAATCATAATCATAACCACAATGGAGGAGATAAATCAAACTATAGAAAAACATGCACACATGGATGATTCTTTTTATCATTATATGCAACCAAATTCACCTTAATGAAACGTTAGCTAATTCGTAGGAAAAATATTTAATCATAACCCACTTCTCATTAATCATAGCTCAACCCTTAGCCCTCGTAACCTTGTCTCATGAACGTGGCATGATCTATTGTTCCGTGTGGAGGTTAGCTTGATGAACATGTCATTAGTACATACGATCATAACACCTAACCAAGAGTGGAGGATACATCCCCGAAGGTTTGGGGAGGATCACTTGAGGAGGAGTCGAGGGAAGATAAGGATCAGGATGATGCCGGGGAGTAGGTGTTGTGGACAAGACCAGGTGGGTTTAATCTATGTTAAATTCTCTATAATGAACATGCTAGGGTGAAATGTCTCGAAGGTCTCATCACTGGAAGTTCAAAGTAGGAGCATGGGATGAGAGCTCTAATATGATGAGAATACGACAGAGTGGAGGGCTTGTGACATGGTAGAGGCTAGGGTGAGTTAGATCCAACACCTTAGATGACGATAAGATTGAAAGATGACATGGAGGAACATTACACATTGTTGAAAGAGAAGAGACAAGGTTCCCTTAAACAGAGAAGTGATATTGTAGTTGATGGGGAAATTCCTGTCTCATATTCTATCACTCGAAGGTAGACCTTGCGCGTCGATTATGGAAGATTCAGGATGAATCAACACTGGGGTGATGTGGATTTGAGCACGTTCCATGGAGATAAGCATTGATCCATGTAGGTGTTGGGGGGGGGGGGGGGTTCACAATGACACATAAGCTTGGGAAGGACAAACCCTAATAAGGAAATTAGAGTGACGAGAGATTACTTCAAGGGTGACTTGGCTTGTGGGTCCACGGTAACATGGGAATGGCATAATTGGTTGTTGAAACCAACCTGAAATTTGGTGTTTTTCAGTGGATAAAAAGGATTACACAAGAATTGAAGGGTTTGGAGCCAAGATTTGAGGTTTGGTCACACTGCGCTGCAGAAAGTGTTAAGAACCAAGGGATAAAGGAGTGGGGCCTTACCATTGGGTTATATGTTACAAACTATGCTACATAGGTTGGGAATGACCACCCCACTTCCTTTGGAATTTAATTTCCATTTGGGAATGGTTTGAATCTAGTAGAATTACAAAGGAATTCTTAGTTGCGATGGTTTTATGGTGGTTGTAGCTTCAAAATTAAAAGTTGATCGGGCATATATGCATATTAAAATAAAGGGTAAGGTAACAAGGCATCATGAAACATGGGAATCACATGGGTGCAATGTAGCAGGAAAATAAAAATGATATTTTTAATATAAAAATTCTTAAAGGAACCATAATTCAAAGTCCTAGAGTCTGATTGGGACAAAATTTATATCACTGTGTTGTAGCGGTTACAACTGCCCTCCAAAATTTTGCCTATGATTTGATTTTGGAGCCTTCCTTTCTATCCACATTAGCTTATCTTGAACTGTCATCAAGTATTCATGAGTTGATCAAGACTTATTATTTTCATCAATGCTCGTGTTTTCTTGTTTTCATACTTAGCTAATATTTTAAGTCACAAACTAACCTTCTGACTCGGCCTTGCAACAATTCTGGGCTTGCCTCTAGAAACTGCAAAATCCATGAGGGCAAGCCAACCTTGATGATAAGAATTGCACAATCCAGATTGGAAGTTCTACCTTGAGATAGGAAACTGTACAATCATGGAAGGAAACCCAAAACTGAGCCCAAAAATTGTGCAATCCATCCCTTGAGCTCAGAAACTGCACAATGCACTGAGCTGAAAAGTTTCCCAGTTCCCTAGAATTACACAATATTTCCCAACAGTGTGCATGGCAAGTTTCTTGAAAAAGAAAAAAAGAAAAAAAATCCAAAAAGCGAAAATCATCCCTAGAAAATAGGGATCCATTATTAGCTTCCTGAAGGAGGTATATTTGCTAATTTTAGAAATTTACGCCAAGTGTCGTTTTTTCCTTGATTTTTGGCATGGACGTCATAAACCATAATTCACTCAAATATATTTAATTGACGCTTATAGATCTCATTTGTACATTCAATCTTCGATATATAACATTCACGAGGACATAAAGGAACCTTCGGTGCAGTTGTCGTCGCTTTTATGGGTGAGTTTTTCTTTTTTCGTCTTTTGCTGCTTTATTGTTCGCTTCTGTGAGTGTTGTTTTTCTTGTTTCTCTTCATGGTTGTTGGTGTTTTAACTTATATTAGCTTGTATAAGTTTTGTTTCAAGTTGAAATTTTCCTTTCACAAGTGTTGCATCAGTTTTCTTGTTTTTGCATAGCGGCAAACCTCCTCACATATATGATTTTCCTTTTGTTTGTTGAGTTGATGCACTTTATCTACATTGATTCACCCATACTTAGTCATATCTACACTCAAAATCACATCATTACTTAGATATGATTTTTTACCACACTTTCATTGGGAAAATCTGCAGTTTCTCTTTGCTAGTTTTCACCTTTCCCCGCTGGTCATTACGCAAGTATGAGGGTCAAGCTGGGAGCTTGGCCTATGATAATGCATAATGCACAGTACAGGCTGGCCCAACTACAAATTGCGTAGTTCCAGGGCTCAGTCCGCCACCTTGGCCATTGAGACTGCGCAATGCGTAATCTCTCCCAGTCACTGCCCAAACTGAACTACCCATTATGCAGTCTCAAGCCTCAAGCTACACCCTTGGCTGCTGGGAATGCACAATGCGTATTTCCCATAGCTAGTACCCCTCACTTGATCATGAAAATTGTGCAATATCTCTCACTATTTTGTTGGTTTGCTGCCTGATATGGATTTAAAGATATAAAGCTAATGCTTTCTTTCCATGAGTGCCTTTTCTATCCCACAGGTACCACAGTCATTGAGCACTTCTCTCCAAAAATATTTATTACCATGGCACCCAAGGGATATGATTCAAAAGATACCACTGATATAAGTACTAGGGAACTAGTTGAGTGAGTTCCAATGAACTTGCCAATGTATGCAGACTGTCAACTGTTTGTGGAAAAGGAGTAAGATTTAACATGGTAGAAAGTTAAGGATGTTTTTTCAGCAAATATATTAAAGGAATATTTAAAGGACCAGTAGGTATATATCATTTTTTAACAATCCGTATTATATAGGGTTGCATGCAGATATCCTGTCTTCCCATGTGCAGATGTCGTCAATTGGATTTTTTCACACAATGATGTGAAGACCATAACATTGAACAATGCCAGCGGACAAAATATTGCTACTTTTTCTACGGAATATTATTAGCTTACGTATCATTTTCCTGAGCTAGTAACGCTCATGGACTCATACTTTTATGCTCACAAGAGCTATTGTTAAATGCTGAGTCAAAAAGCCATCGAAGTTTTTATAGACACCTACCCATTCACACAACAAAAATTATCTCAGGAGGGCCTACCAGCTCTTGGTTATCTTAGCTTGAAGAATTTATGGTTAGTAGAGCATAGAGACATTTCCTGAAGGGTGGGAAGTCTTATTGAACAAGGTTCTGAACGAGGAAAATCCTTTCCACTGGTTTGATTTGTTGGCTCAATAGTTGAGATGCCATGTAGCGCATGCCCGAAATCCTACCAAGGGAGGGAAAGCAAGGTTCTATATGTTTACATATTTACTGGATGCGATATGTGCACAAAATGCATTTCCTGGCATGGAATGGACATGGACACCATGATTCCCTGCCACGTACGTCTATTGAAAGATGCCTTCGAATTGTAATAATCGAGGAGTAATGGATCAAATAATTGGCCATTTTATCATTCATTTATACAACTTTATATTTGAGGAAGAACTACCTTGCATGTCACGTGGAGAAATGGAGGAAATATCAGAGATAACATATTGGTTCTCCTCACCGAATGGCACCTTCCTTAGAATGTTCGATGCTCAGAAGTCGCCACATATTTTGCCAAGGTATGCAACCGAAAATATTTCCATGCAAGAAGTGTCGTATCATCTTGCCACTGGGTTTTCATCAGCCTTGCACATGCATAAGAAAGCACCATGGCCCACTCTTTCTATTCAAGTTGGATTATACGAGATCAAGCATATCAAAGTCATGGACGCCGAAGGAAAGGCGATAAATAAGTTTGCATTCGGTCCCCGAGACTTTAATCCATACGATCCTCATGGTATTTGCAAGAACCACTGTGCGAGAATACACTATCAGTGGCTTAACAAGACTTTTCATTGGCCGAAGGCAGACCCATGGAAGAATTGGTACAATGCCTCTAGACCCCACGAGCTGGTCAATATAGCAGGAACTTCACAGGCCACTCCACAAAGGGCATCAAATCCAGAAGTAGTGCTAGTAGAATGGAGCAACCCCATGCAGGATAAGGGAAAGAGAAAGCTTTCTCAAAGTCCATGGGGATAAGTAAGCCACAAGATGAGAGCATACCCACTTGTTATGAAAGTGGCTTTAGAAATTGAGGCAAAGAGGAGACAAAGGATGCAGAGGGTGGAACCAAGGAGAAGAGAGTAGCGGAGGATAATGAAGGAAGAAAAGCATAAGTAAGAACAAGAAGAGAAGCAGAAGCAAGAAAAAGAAGAGAAGAAGAAGCAGGAAGAAAAAGAAAGGCAATGCACAACAACAAAAGAAATAACGTAGAAGCAATCTGAAGAGAAAGAACATAACTGATCAACAACAGAGAAGGAGAGAGGAAAAATGTAGGATCGAGGGCTTGCTCAACATATTGAGAAATTGATTGGTATTGTGGACATGGAGGAGGAACCAAAGCCACAGAATTAGGATGTCGACTTGATGCCGAGTGCACAATAGGTCACCATTCAGTCTCCACCACCTCCAACAATTGAGTTAACTCTGAGCGAGGAAGAGGAAGTTATTCCTCTTGATGATGATCCGATCATAGACACATACAATATTTCATATAATGAACTTTAGAAGAATATTTTAAAAGCACACAGAAACATTTTTTGGATGACCTCACATTGCCTGCATTCATCAGAGAGAGGGTGATAGTGGCGAACACCAGGAAGAATCCTAATTCCATTTTCGAAGCCAACTTGGCCATTGTAGGTGCAACAAGATCAAACACCCAGTATTTGACAACCTAGAATAAGAAATTAGCACATTATTTATAGGATTCCAAGAAAGAGATAGAACAACTATGCGCAACAACACAAATCACAACTTTCACACAGATCTACTTGGAGGAGATGAGATCAACGATACTTAGTGAAGTATTGACACTTGGAGAGATCATGCAAAACCTCTATGAGGAGCTTGTGACCGTACATAAGGCAGTTTTCCACTTGCATGGATTGCTACAATAGAGCAAGGAATTTGTCAAAATTCTCAGGAATGTACAAGATGACATCGTTGTCGTGTATGAATGGACAATGTAATACAAAGGGGCATTGGTTAGATTGATAAAGAAAATGAAGCCACATGCAGGTTGATTCATAAAAATAAGAAACTCGCCTCATTAATTGGTATTATTCAAGCCTCATATGTATGGTTATACAACAATCTAGATTTATTGGTGAAAACACACAAGATCCCATCAGTTGGCTAATTCACCGAAGCTAAACACAAACACCATGTTAGGCAGGAGATCGAAGAGTACTTGGAGTAGCTGAGACATATTTCCACCAAGGAGGATTTAGAGTTGAACAAAAAAAAATGTAGAACTACATCAGTGACCTTGTCCAGATTAGAACAGCGTTGCTCCTGCTCTAGAAGGAAGTTAAAACTAGATCCAAATCATTGTACTCGGATACTATGAAGGTTAGATTCCACTTCCAGCCAGACACCATCACAAATTTTGGGGATGTCATTTCACAATACCGAGCTTCTAATTAATATGTGATCGAGAAGCATCAAGTGGAAATTGCTGGGCTAGACTTTCCCCAAACTCAAGCATCATAATGTTTGGTCTTGTTAGGTTGTCAAGTTGTCTCTACCCTATTTTGTCTTATATAGGTATGAGTATAAAATGTAATATTATCTGTAATTATTTGTAAAGTGGAATTCCAAGTGTCAATATTGGAATTTTAAGAGTCATGATGTAATGTAATGAGTAATTTTATAAAGAATTTGAAGAGTCATGAGGGGATTCAAAGAGTCACAAAGGTGAATGTGAAGAGTCACCCCATTTTTTTATAAATATATCCTCATAACTCATGTAAAGGGATTTGGGAGCCAAGATTTTTGGCTAGGGTTAGACTTAAAGGAGCTTGGGAGTTTTGTGAGAGCATTGGCTTTCTTTGTACATAGAGCGAGTATACTTATTTGGAGGGGTAGGTGATGTTGACTTCACATTCCACTATTGGGG
Source organism: Pinus albicaulis (assembly GCA_034641835.2). NCBI lineage: Eukaryota > Viridiplantae > Streptophyta > Pinopsida > Pinales > Pinaceae > Pinus > Pinus albicaulis. The sequence goes on along the minus strand of CM076580.1, from coordinate 1,732,218,625 downwards.
TTAGTGTTCATCAATGGTGTATGTATGATTGAACTTTCACTTTAATACACATTCAAAGCCGACATACTTTCATGCATATTTTGTGAATATAGTAGGACTATTCTTATTGTATTTGTAATGTATGCTATTTAACTTACGCTTATGATTATGAACTATTTCTTTTGCAGTGGTACAAATCTTGTGGAATTTGTGTTGTTATATTAATTTGTCATGGGTAACTTGTGAACTATTTCACATATTATCTTGTGATGTCATTATGCTCATGTGTTCCTTTCAATTTTCGTACTATTACAGGCTTCTAAGAGGATCGCCTCTTTTTCCTTCATGTGTAGGAAAATTCATGCATCACACTTGATGATTCATATGGTCACACATTTTCTCTCACCAAAGTTACTGTACATCACTTTATGCGTATTCGTAGCCAAGGCATATCAATAACACCCACTGCTGGTACTCCTACAACAAACGAAGTGATTTCTTGTTACACAGTAATTTATCACCATGCTCAGTTACCATCCCTAACCCTGAAGTGCCCCATGACAGACCCTATGCAATGTTTCCACCATGAAGAAATATGTAAAGACATCTCCTGAAGACTCAAAGAAAACTACCTTCAAATTTTAATGAAGGGACTTGGTCAAAACCCTACTTTTCTAGTTCAATGTGTTTCCTAGTTTCATGCTCGTGTTGATGTTAGATCAACAGTTATGGTTTAGCGCTGCCAACACTCTTATTTCTTGGAAAACCATGCTGATCCCTTTCTTGCAGTGTTTCGTCAAATGGAGGAGAGATTGAGCCTCTGGAAGTTCCATGGCGAAGAGTTGGTTGTTAAAAGATGGTGATAGAGTTGAGCTCTCTGATTTTATAGCTTTGATCTCATCCATGGGGGTTTATCCTTTAAAAAGTGGAACTTCATCCTCCTTTCACTGGCTCCCAACTGCTTCTCCCTTCCTATAAATGGGTCCCCATCCTTCCACTACTAGTTGGTCATTGTTGGGCTAGTTTAAACTCTCGTTCCCTTTACATTCTTGCACTGTGATAAAGCCTAAGTTGTTTGGGATAAGGAATGATTTAGAGCTTTGGTGAAGGACTCATATTTTCACCAAAGGGAGGCCTCCAACATCAAGGTTTGGGTTGTAAGCTCTTCCTTTCATATTTATCAATAAAACATATGATGTTTTCTTTCTATAATTGTCTAATATTTTATACAAATATTCTGGTACTCCTTGATCTACTAGATAACTAATGTTTAATGATTATTATGTATTGGATTACATTTGTTGTTGCCTCTTGATCATCTGCAAGTATTCGTGTGCCACCAGTAGCAAGGAGTGAGCCTAAAAGGATCATGGATAAAGGGAATCATCAATGGGATCGAACATAGCATCAGGAAAAAGGTACTTCTATCTCTTTTCTTGTCGCATATTGAATATTAGCTAAGAAGGCTTTGCATTATAAAGTATCTCAAGTTTCTAGACCCACTCTAGGGCTAGAGAGACTGCCTCTATCTCCAAAGGGGATTTATCTTGACAACAGAATTGGTGACTCCATTGGGGAGCTTAGCCTCTTAACCTTCCTTTCTTGGATTGATCTTGGATTAGTTTGATCGATCACTGAAATATAAGATTGCCTAGGTCTTTGTTAGTTTTCATAGGGTTTGATAATCATTTCACTATGTCAGGTCTAGTTTTGGTGTGAAACTCATTTTTTGTTTTTCCTTGTTTTTAGCGACCAACGTGTTTTATGTTTTCATAGTAGCGCTGCTAGTGCTGTTCTATATAGCACAACCATGCTGATTTGTCTTTAAACACACTTCTTCTTATCACATAAGCGTTGATCTTAGACCTAGGAAAATTTAGTGCTTCCCCTTGTTTTTCTAGTGTGTCCTGGCCCCTGAAGAATGTCTGTAGAGTCTCAGTGACCTCCTACATATGTGTTTGAGTTTTTTTTATCTTTTTTGAACAAGTGTTTTCATCTCTTTGACTTGTTTGTGAGTTGGGAGATTTCTAACCATTTCAAAGACCTTGTGTCGCGTTGCTTCTGACTTGGTTTGTATTAGTTTTTCATATGCACTAGTCATCACTGCATTTCTGATCTTGCCTTCAACTTAGTGTCAAACATAGGATCAATTTTTTTTTGATTCATGAGTCTAGAAGAGTGTGCCTCTTTTCCAAATTCAAAAGGAAAATGTAAGTGATTTTAATTTTAGTTTTTTATTTGTCTTGCCTTTATCGCTTTGAAAAAGGGAGTGAAAATAATTTTGATCATGTGTTTTTAAAGAGATTTTGAATTCCGTTCGATTCAAAGAAAAGTGAGAAGTGTTGTTTTTGCATTTCTTCATTCATTTCTTTCATTTTAATTTTGGTTGAATTTCAAAGTAAAAAGTAAAAAAAAGAATATCATTTTATGCATCTTAGTGGGAAAGAGAAATGTTTTCATTTTTTCAATAAGTTTCATTTTTGGAAAAAGTGAATTCGATTGGAAAGAATTGCATTTCATATTTTTGAATTGGTTTAGGGGGGCATGATTGTTTTCTGCATTTATTTCACTTTTGTTTGCATATATTCCCTAAATAGTTTAGACATCATTGAAATGGAAAAATTTTCTTTTTGCATTTAGCCTGCATCATAGGGTTCAGATGACATCAATTTTGAACCATAAGCTGAAACTTAACTCAAGTTCAACATTAAAATTTACCCAGTTTACCTTAAGGAGCATTTGGAACTAACGAGAAAATTTATAGGTCTAGGCTAGAAACGTGTTCCAGCTTCGTAAAACGTAGGATATGTTGCTAATGGTCTACGATACAGCCCGAGGGTGATATACCATCCCATGTATGGAAGTATATTGATGTATGATAAGTATATTTGGGGCGCTCTCATTGAATGATTATGCATTAAAAAACAATACTACGGACTGGACTCCCATGCACCGTCAGGTATATTTGGGGAGACACCATTAGGTTTCAAACCTACCATAGGTAACCAAGTCAGACGCCTTGTAAACGTGATACACGAAACACAACATTTGGGGAGATCGACTGTAGTACGTTAAATCCTTGGTCATTTTTTCTATAATTTATCACCAAGGTGTATATTAAAATTCACGAATACTTGGTAAACCTTTATGTCTAGTACACCCTTTTTTATTTATTTTTTGTTAATTCTAAAATTAGCTACCCACGAAAACATCTTATCTCTGCAGTTCTCCAACCTCATCATTGCTTGGTAAATTATGGATTTTTGATATTTTCACCTCTTCCTTCTTTGATCTTGTATTGAAAGGTCATCATGGTTGAATCATCAGATTCACCTCGTCCCTCCTCTGAAGGATCGAAAGAACCTCCTCTTGAGGTCTCCCAGTTTCCATTTGGACACCTTGAATATCAAGGTACCAAACTCAGGATTGTGATCAATGTACAACCCATTTCATCTCTACCACTGCTTGACAATTCTCCTTGGATGACATCAGAATACTCTAAGTCAGAAAGCCCCGAACTGTCTGCATAGTTTATGTTCTTTCCTGAAAATCCACTCTTTGATCCAATTGTGGTCTTGCCTCAATATGCTTATATTCCTTTTGATCAACCTAGATTTTGCCTTCCTACTTCTCCAGTAGCATCTCGCTCTACTGTCCATCAGTTATTTCCTGACAAAATGGAATCCAATCCTCATGATGTCCCATTCATGAGTGCTCCTCAAAGAACTCTATAGGAAACCACTAAAACCTATATCCTAAAAGCTTCCTCATTTGTATTTCTCTCTGAAGGTGATTTTTTTGGCTCCACACCTCATGATTCAGGCTATGGAACCAAAATATCCTTTAGTCAAGTTGCATCTCTACTTCCTGAATGGTATACCTCTTTGGGGAATCTTATTTCAGGAGCTTCCGGCACCACATATTTTTTTTTTTTTTAGATTCTGTTTGATAAATGGGTATTCCCCCATCTTCCGGACCATTCATTTCGAATGTGGCTGCCATGTTTCAACATATTGTTCAACCTACAGTCACTATTGGTCAAATGAATATTTTGATAGGATCCTCTACCCCATTCTTGTCATCTATGATTACTGCAGTTCCACCATTGAGTGGACAATCTACAGTTTCGTCCATGCCTGGGGGGGAGTCTAATCCTCTTTACGTACCTCCCCTCTCAGGTGGGGGGAAACTAAACTCTGGACCCATTCTTGGGGTAGGACAACCTAATGCTAGTCTAAGTGGGACATGGTCTTCACAACTGATGAACATTGTCATAGGCACCATTCCTTCGAGTGGTTAGCCTACTTCAGCCACATTAGTCTTTCACCAACCCCACACTCAGTACTCTTAGGTTTTGCAGCCTCTTTAGAAACCGAGCGTACTGTATTCGTATGTTCAACAACCTAACATCCCTCATCAGTATGTTCAACAACTGAATGTACAATATCAATATGTTCCTCGACCAAGCGCCTCTCAGTAGTATGTCCAACAACCCCAACTTCTCGTAGGTGCTTTTGTAACTAACCCTCAGTTTAGTTCTTACTCCCAAACTGGAAATAGAGGAAATTTCAGCCTAAAAGTGGCCTCCTAAGGAAAAATAATAAAATAATTGTTAAAATAATAAAATAAGAGTTATAAATTTTGGAGGGAAAAGAAGGAAACTATTTTTTTTTTTAAATTGTATTTTTGGTTTATCTCCTTATATGTTTATTCAAATTTTAAGTGTAGACACTCATTGGATGCGAAATTAAATTCCACATCCAACGAGTACCCATTATGCATACTTTTTAGAAGACCCACATTGATAAAAATTGCAGTTACATTAAAAAAACATGTTAAATATGTTTTTTAATGTATTTGCAATTTTTATCAATGCGGGTCTTCTCAAAAGTATGCATAACAGATACTCGTTTGATGTGGAATTTAATTCCACATCCAATGAGTGTCTACACTTGAAATTTGAGTAAACATATACGAAGATAAGCTAAAAATACAATTCAAAAAAATAGTTTTTCGTCTTTTCCCTCCAAAATAGTTACATGTACCTCTTTTTAAATTCAACTTAATTTGATTGGTTTACGATATGGCATGGAAATTATATAAAAATTTCATGGGCACTTTAGGCTTAAATTTCCTCTAATGTCTCACTTCCCCTAGGTCAACCTAGTATTCAACACTAGTCATTTCCTCTCATGGTTAGTACCAGCAATCCTAGCCTTGGAATTTAGTCTTGTGCTCAATATCGGCAGATTATTTGGTACCAACAGGGCCAATTGGGACCTCAAGATTGGACCCTACGTTCGACAAGGACCACATGTTGGACCCCATGTTCAGCAGGGACCACAGGCTGGACCTCATGTTCAGCAAGGACCTTCACCCTGACATCTAGCAAGGTCCACAACCTCCATCGCAAAGAGGGGAATCTGTCAACAACCCCGTAGCTGTCCCTATGTTCAAAGAATAGTCGTAACAATGTCCTTACAAGCAATGAGGGAAATATGCATATTCAGGACAAAATCCACCCTATTGGGGGAAGAATCCATATCAACCAGGTTGGAACCCCCGACGTTTTTCTCCTCATCATCCTCCCCTACCATTTTTGGATATGTTGGAGCTGTTGGATGTGTCAAAGCTTACAAATGACCCGATTCAATATTAGTTTCATTGGCCGCTAATTCCGACCAAAATACTAGGAGATCATCCTAAAATTGAAGGCAAGTCTGGGGAAGACCCTTAAGCCCATGTCATGATGTACCCCTTGTTGTGCTCTTCTAACTCTTGGGTCGAAGATTCAATTATTCTTCGTCTTTTCCAACGTACTCTGACTGGTACTGTGGCCAAGTGGTATATTGAGCTCCCTCGAGGTATTTTCCTTGATTTCAACTCTTTGTCTATGGCTTTCCTCACTCACTTCCAGTTACCTATCCACTACGAAATCGACACCAACATCCTCACCTCGTTGAGTCAGTCAACTACTACTCACATTTCGGATCACATTTACGAGTTCTGGCGTCACCGTCGCCTCATAAAATTCGAGATCCCTGATCAACTATTGACTGAATGGTTTACAAAATCATTCGTTCCTAGGATTGGTAAAGATCTTGCCATGTGTGGATGTATCACGGAAGAGAAAGTCATTTCCAAAGCCCAATAATTTGATTCTATTTATTCCCAATCTAAAACTCTATATGAGCTCTTGCTTGATGCGCCGTGACCTTCAACTAATCCGACATCATATCAGTCTCTTGCTATGCCTTCGGTTGATGGTGTTATCGGGGCAACGACTCATGCTGATAATAGTGCACCCAAAGCTTCTTAAAAGTCTAAGTCCACTACTGCCACTGAACCCTCCAATCCTTCCAGTAACCAGAAGAATCCTGGTAAAACCTCCGAGGTAAATGTTGTCCAGTCTACCATAGCAGAAAAAACCTTGACACGTAAGAAAGGGTAAATTCAAATCCAAAACTGATAACCCTAAACAAGATTCGAAAAATTCATCCGATGGTGATTATTTTACGCGCAAGCCTAAATATCCTTGTCTAATATGTGATGATGATCAGTACACCAAGGATTATACTTGGCATCCCGAAGTTTCCCGTCTTCTGAAAGGTACCCCCGAGACCTCGAATATCTTGAAAGAACCTTTCCCTTCTCAGCAGACGCAAATGGTAGATCAAACCAAATATTTTAGAAAGTCTCAAGTTTTCATGACGGGCGTGGAACCTATCTCTATTACCACGATATCGAAATAATACCCCAATCCATCCAAGGCTCCTATGGAACTAGAAGTCAGAAATCACCCTTCCTCTTCCATGCCTCCTACTTCTGGTTCTCTCCAGATTTAGAGACCTAGTAGTGAATCCATTTTCCGACCACCCCTAAAAGGCATTCTTTTGAAATCGTCCTATAATCTAAATGTGAGAGCTGCACAACACTACAATATTGTAGGGGATATAGCTCAAGCGCCTTCAATGATTTTGGCTTTAGAGGTCCTTAAGTCGTGTCCGTCACAACAAAAGGCACTACTTTCCACTATTGGAGGGATTGATCTCATAGATTCCAATATTATTACTTTCAATCTTGAGAATTTCGTTCCTTGCCTCCCATCTTAGGTGGCCTTTCTGATTCAGGTTACCGTGATGGGGAAAACCATTCATAGGATTTTTTTTGATGAAGGTGCTTCGACCTACATCATGTCTATTGCTTGTTGGAAATCCATCAACTCTCTTTTGTTGAGAAAGTCCCCAAATACCTTGGAATATTTTGACGATAGAGGATCTTGGCTATATGTTATTCTCAAATCATTTCCCATCTTGTTAGAGGGAAAAACAATAAATTTAGAAGTTGAGGTGGTAGACGCCAACTTGAATTATAATCTCATTCTTGGACGCAATTGGACTCATGCTATGGTTTGCGTGGTCTCCACCCTTTTTCGTGTCCTCCGTTTTCCCCATTAAGGAAAAATCGTGACTGTTGATCAGTTAGCTTTCTTTTCCTCTGATTATTCAACAGGAAACATTCCATATGTTGGGAATAACACTACCCCCTATGAGAAAATCGGGTTGGGTCTATTCAAAGACTCGCCCCTTATGGGAATTTTTCCACTCCCGCCTTCGCATGTTGCCACTGTCAATATGATATCGTTTGGTCATGATCCATGGATTTTTCCCAATCCCGAATAGATTGAAAGCTTTGGTGATGTTATGCCTTTGATCCCTGTTGAAAAAATGTATCAGAGTATTCTCATGGCTTCTAAGGCTACATCTAAAACCAACGACCGATTGGTTTCTTCTCTTGACACTTATGCGCAGTCTCCCTGGTTTGGTTCTTGAGAATATGATGATCCCTTGAATGAGACTCCCCCCATTTATGAAATTATTATGGAGGTAATGTATCTCGAAGAAACCCCATGGGATGATGGACATCATCATTCCTCATTTCTCCCAACCCTAGGTGACATCTCTGCTTGTCTGGAATCCCATGCTTCGTCTATACTGACTGGCCCATTTCAGAATTCTATCTTGATTCATGAAGTGCTTTCTGAAGGGAACATGGGAAATATTACTCCAACCATTCTAATCGACAGCTTTGTCAAACGAGGGATTGTTGAGAATGTTCACATTGGTGCATCTTGTTCTCTAGACGAGATCAAGATATACAAAGAGCTTTTCTAGGAATTCCGCAATGTCTTCACGTGGTCATATGAAGAGATTCCTCACATTGATCCGAGTATTGACGTGCACAAAATTAATACCTATTCGAATTCAAAGCCCGTTCGCCAACGACTTCGTCTTGTGCACCCAAGAAAGGTTGCTGCCATAAAGGGTTAAGTTGAAAAAATTCTCAAAGCCGGTTTTATTTATCCCATACCATCCATCGACAAATCGGGTTCAAATATTGCTCCGCACAAGAAACAAGGGACCATCCGGGTTTGTGTTGATTATCGTGATATCAATCGAGCGTGTCCTAAGGATAATTACCCCACTCCCTTTATCGACCAAATCATTGACGAGTGCGCCGGGAGTGAGATTTTTTTCCTTTATGAACGACTTTTCTGGCTATAACTAGATCAACATTGCTCCAGAAGATCAAGACAAAAACGCATTTACCTGTTCCGAGGGGGGTATTTTCCCTACAAAATATCCCTTTTGGATTGAAGAATGTCTGGGCCACCTCTCCAACGAGCTATGCCATTTTATTTTCATGACTTCAAGCACATAGTTCAACCATATCTCGACGACCTTCCTACTCATTTCTGAGAAACGTCGGATCACTCTCAAAACACCTCAAAACCATCTTTCTTCATCAAGCCGACACTATAATATCGGTTGAACCCTAATGTTTTCTTCATACGAATTCTGGGCCGACTCCGGAAGCCAGAAGTGCTTTGCTATCACTCGCTTCCAAGGCCGATACGGAGCTATATGAAACCAATCAAAAATAGAAGAAAAGAGAGATCAATGCCTTAGAAATCAACCACTTTGAGGGGTAAACCTCCTTACATTACATAAATGAACAATTTTTGGATGATACAAATTAATAAATATCCTTTCTATATATAGGAGTCCATGGGGTCACAATATAATCCTAGCTAACCTAACAATAATAATGTAAGGGGCACAACAATAAAAAATAGTAGGATTTTATGGGGCACAATAATAAAAATATGGGGACTACGAGGGGTACAAAAATAAAAATAAGGGGGCCACACTAACAACAATAAGGGCATACACTAGTATTATAGGGACCTAACATGCCCCTCCCCTTCAAACAAGTGTTGTCCTCAATGCTTAATTATTTCTGGATGCTTCTGTATGAAATTCTCATCCTCCCATGTGGAATCCTCAGCGGGTAAGTTCTTCCACTTGCTGAGATACTTTGAAATTGATCGATTTTGTTTTTGTCGAGTTCTTGTTTCCATGACCACTTATGGTTCCAATATGATTTTTCCTTCCTTTTCAAGTTCTAGAAATATTATTTGAACTGAGAGTTTGTCACCTATAACCTTATTTAAGCATGAAACATGGAAAACTAGGTGCACTCGGATGCAGGAAGCTCCAATTTGTATTCCATAGTACAAATATTTTGCAACACCTTGTAAGGACCATAGTAATTTGGCGATAATTTATTATCCTTCATAGCTTGCTAGAGGGAAATTAGTTTGTATGGTTGTAGCCATAAAAATACCTAATCTCCTACATCAAAAATTATTTGGCTGCTATTTTGATTTTCCTATTGTTTCATTCGATTCTGCACCAAAGTTAAGTTATCCTTTAAGAGTTGGAGAACTTGTTGTTGATGCTCGATATGATATTGAAATTTGTTGCACTTGGTATCGTAATTTTGATATATCATACTGCAATTCTTCCAGTTCACGCGTCATAGTACAGTTTTCTGATGGCTTAATGGGTGTATAATTATTTTTCGGAGGCATTTTAGAACCCAATACTGATATATATGCTTCAATATGCCCTTGGAATCACTTCAAATTTATTTTTCAAACAAATGTTATGCAATTTAAAAAAGGATACGTGCCTTTTTCTTGATTTTTAGGTGTTCGCTATTGATCATGCTGTACCTATATGATTTCAAATGCCCAAGATTTTATCTTTTGTCCTGTAGTATCCCTCTGAGTCTTCTTTCCAATTCCATAAGTCTTACCTGATTTGTATTCTTCAAGGCAAGGTTATGCCCAATCTTCCAAAATGACCTAATTATGGATTAGTTAAGTAGAGTGAACTTGTATGGCATGCCACATGTCACTATTTCCTCCTTCGGCTTTGAAATTGATAGAAAATAAACTATGGTCCATGTAATTTTGGTCAATTTTTACAAAATTCCAATCTGATGCTCAGAGAGAGAGAGTTATGACGAGTTTACCAAGGTCACCTCTTTGTGAAATTCAGGAGTCTTAAAAAACCCTAAATTCCATAGATCATATCTCCGAAAATATTGCGAACCAAGATATTAATTTTGTATATGAAGTTCCTCAGGATTTATTCGAAAATGGGTTTTTTTGTTAGCATCTGAACCTTCGTAGAAAACAAGTTATAGCGAAAGTGCCATGATGACCTATTTGAAGCAGCGAAACCCTATAATCGAAAGTTGTGATACCAAATGTTATGAAACCGACTCCCAAAATAGAAGAAAAGAGTGTTCAACGCCTTAGAAATCAACTATTTCGAGGGGGAAACCTCCTTTACATTACATAAATGAAAAATTCTTGGATGATGCAAATGAAAAACCTCCTTTATATGTATAGGAGTCCATGGGGTCACAATATAATCCTAGCCGACCTAAAAATAATAATGTAAGGCCACAACAATAACAATAGTGGGATTTTATGGGGCACACTAATACCAATATGGGGACTAGAGGGGTACAAAAATAGCAATAAGGGGGCTACACTAACAACAATAAGGGAATACACTTGTGTTATAGGGACCTAACCGAGGTGAAGGAAAGTAACCATAAACCAACCTTTAGGTCAGGTATCTAGCCCTACAATAACCAGAGAGGGCTCTCTCAATGTCACTTTGTAGCCAATGAGATGATTGAATATATTTATCTTAGGCTAGTTATGATGCTCAGTAGATTAGGGTTTTTGATTTTTTGAAGTTTTGCTGGATAGGAATGACAATCAAGGAACTAGGTCTAGGGTTTAGGTCTGATTTCAAAGGTTAAGTTGCATAAACAGGGATGAGGCTAGGTAGGTAAGCTTAGAAGCATGCTTAATTTTTAATTATGTATAGGGTGAACAGAGAGAGAGTTAGAATGCACATTAAAATGAATTAATTTATCAGAAGTGTAGATACATGTTCATGTAAATCTTATAAAAACAGAGCATGGAAAGCATGATTTATATCTGTAAACTGATAAGATTAACATAAAAAATCATATATGTGAAAAATTAATAACATAACATTCAAAATGATAAGTCTATAGAGAACAAAAAATTCTCAAAGGCATACCATTGGAGTCTCAACACTATGTCTGCAACACTGTCATTGATTTCATTCAGAAAAAATCTTGTACAATAGCTCCACTGCAAATAACAACTATCCAACCTCTAAAATGAATTGAGGTGGACTACTTAGAGAAAATAGAGTTCATGAAACCTCATAGGGTCGAAATCCTATCCAAAAATCATCATAATTACATCATATGAGTCACTTCCTAAAATCTAGGGAAGTTAGAAACTATCCCCTAAAATGTAGGTAAAGACTAGGAGTGTGTGTCTCCTTCATTAAATTACATGTTTCCTCATCATAAGAGGAAAAAACAAACTAAAATACTCAAATGACACCTCATGGGATAGATTAGCATTGAATTCTGAAGTTTTCCTGGCTTGCCAACTGTCTAAAGGGAATCCAATGCAGAAACCTAGTGCCTTTAGCAGAAGTGTCACGCCTGTCTCGAAGAAGCATCACGCCTGTTCAAAGGTGATTTTGACCCACTTAAAATAATCCAATTGCAAGTATGAATGTTGGGATGAGTAGCCTTATGTGTTTAATTTCACATGCACCTTGAAATTTGAGAAAAAACCCACAAAAATACCTCCAAAACCTGATTTTCCCAACCTCACTCCAGAAGCGCTGTGCCTGGTCAAAAACGCTGGCAAAAGCATGAAAAGAGGCAGTTTTTTGGAATTTTCTCCACAACCAAGGGGTGTCATAAAAAACCAAGACCTAATTTGAAATTTGTAGGTGAAATGACATCCAACAAGGTAAGTGAATATTCATTTGAGTGCCCTGAATGAAAGCGTTGCGCCGCTGCATGATGCTTCTGTGGAGACCAATTTTCCTAAATTTTCCAAAAATCACCAAAAATGTCAAAAATTATCTAAATTTGTCAAAATTTGTTTTGTGACACCTGTGGATGATAGGCTAAAAATCCAAGGATGTCTCATCAAGTAGGTCTAATTTATCCTTCTCTTTGAGCTTCATTTGATTTTTGTTAAGCTTTTTCTTCATTTGTTTGAGCCTGATTTGGGAAATTTTGTTTCTGGCGCAATAATGATTTGCCATATGCCTCTGGAGGTTTGTTACACCAATTTTTGGTCATATAACTTGTTACTATTAGATGGAATAAATTACACCATGTAAGATCAATTTTACCATAGTAAAATTGCTTTCACTACGAGAAATAATTTAATAACCCATAGTTTATTAAGTTATTTTTGGTCTAAACAGGAAACCCCGTGAGGAATAATTAAATAAATATTTATTTGTTTGATATTCCTTTAGGGATAATTAACTAAACCATTGCTTAATTAATATTCCTGGTCATATTTAACCCAAAACATGAGAATTAATTAGATAAATCATTATTTATCTTATTATTCTCTAGGATTAATTATTTAAATCATTATTTAATAAAATTCCTTGTTAAATTTGACTAAATCATTTATAAATAATTGAATAAATAATTATTTGTTTCATTATTCCTTAACCTCATCCTTGAAATGATAAATAAATCATTTATTTATCTATTATTTCTAAATAAAGGGATTTAACCAATTCTAAATTCCTTTTCCCTCCACCAAAAATAATAAAATATTCCAACGTAGTTGGATCTCGATTTGGTTAATAATATTTTAATTATGCACCAATATCTAGAACAACTCAATATTTTGTTATAAATAGAAGGTTTTTTCCATTCATTCACTACCTTTTTTTACCTTGAGATCAAATTTTGATCTATACTTTTGGTCTGACTTTGATCCACCATCATTGTCATATTTTTTCTACTTTTTTCTTGTGAGCTCTCTTTGAGTTCCATTTTGTTTGGTTTTTTGCACCATCAAGAGAGGGAGATCTTGGATTTGAAGCACTGAGGAGATATAAGAACCCATCCCATTGAGGGGGACCGATAACATCTTTCTATGTTCCCTTCCCAGGTGTCATAATATAAAAATTCTTTATAAATTCTTGTCTTGTCTATTGGATGTGTGGAGAAACTCTTGTTTATTTTTGCCATTTAATGTCTTTAACTACATAGATCTGGATTTTTGTAGCATTTATTATGATCACCTACTCCAAATCTAAGGAAATTGACAACCACATTTGATGTTAGGGTTGTTTGTTATGCACAACTAAAGTGAGCTTTTTTCGTACGCTTGCAATTAGAATTCACAGTAACAACTCGCGACTCCACAATGGTTTTTTTTATTACGACAGTTGTCGTTTTTCAGATCCCTGCATGACTAGCTACTTCAGCCCCTAGGGTTTTTCTTCAACTTCTTATTTTTCATTCCTTGATGTTTTTTTTAACCTTTTTTACCCTAAAATAGTAAAAAATCTAACTTCCGTGTGTTTCTAGGCCATTTGCACAGGTAACAGGGATCAACCGCGATAAAGAAAACACTTTTTTCTGAAACTTGCCCCCGAGACAGCCGGAAGTGCAGGTCGCACTTTTTGGCCCAAAACCTGCGACCTCAGCTCTTACGTAGCTGATGATTGCCCAAAAACTACGACCTCAGCAGAAATCAGGTCAGAACCTGCGATATTTACTTTTTTTGTGGGATTTTTGCTGAAATTTTCAGGTTTTTCCAAGTGCACTGTTCAGGGTTTTCTGACCTCGGTTTTTACCCGTCTTGGACCTGTACTTTCTTAGTTTTACTCATCGAAGTAGGAACCAAGCCCCTTAGGGCTTCAATATGCTTCCACCTTTTTAGGAGGAGTGGCTAAAGAAACTGGATTTCAAAGGTTTTCTACCATTTTTTCAGATCTCAACCCGCACTTTCGCATCCATTTTTGATTGGTTATTTTTCCATCCAAAACACCTATTTTCATTTTTCTTGGTCCTCCTTTAGGGTCCCCTCCATTTCCTTTAGGTTGTATACTTTTCACCACCTATTTTAAAGAATTTTCCCTCTCGGTTTCTTAATGTTTTCATTTCGCCTCTTTTCACAGATCCTGACCTTAGATCCCCGTCCTCTTGACCTTAGATCTATTGTCCATATTGTTTTTTTTTACTAGATTTTTCCCACTCTATAGACTATTTTTTGGGAAGCCCTCCTTTTTGGGTTTAAATTTATGCATCTTTAGCTATTTATTTTATCACGTTTTCAGTTTTATTTACAGTTATACAACATATTTTTTCTTTTTTCTCTACACACGTTTGGGCTTAATTAAAATTAACACACTTACCACACACATGCACACCTAAAGCAAAGAGCACCTGGTTTACACAACCAGGACAAGACTTAAACATTGTAATTAATTTATTTGCACCTCCTTGCCCTTGTTTACTTCTCTTCCTTATTGGGTTCCATGTATCTTTTCCATCATTGCGTTTCCAAGGCCTTCATCCTTAGTTTCTGTCAGGAAGACTTACTCCACCGCATAGGGTCCGAGTTAGTCCTTTGCCGAGTCCCCATTCTGACTCGGATTCTGGTTCATCAGGTTCTCCTTATGTTTCTATCCCCAGATATCCTCCACCTTTCACCTTCATCATGTCTGGTTCAGGACCTAACATTGGTGGTGGCCCCGGATCTAATGTTGGAACCACTACTAGTGGTGCCGCAACAGGAACTATTCCGGCTGCTCCCTTTCTTCCTTATATGGCAGGCCTTAGCCTTCCCAAGTTAAGCTAGTTGATTAATGACCCCATACGCCATGATCTAGGTTGGCCTGCTATGCCAACCAAGCTTCCTTCAGACATCCCTAAGTTTGAAGGAAATTCTGGAGAGGATCCTACCAACTATTTTCATTCTTTCCGCATGTGGTGTTCGTCCAACTCTATCACTGATGATTGTCTCTGTCTTTGGTTATTCCAACGTAAACTTACTCGAGAAGCTTCCAAGTGGTATGTCAATCAGGCCACTGCCTCTCATGCCACTTTTGTGACTTTTGAAAAGGCATTTCTGTCCTACTTCCAGCTTCCCCTTCACTATGAAATTGGTACCAAAATTTTGACCACTTTCTGTCAAACTTATTCCACCTGCCTATCTAACCATGTTCAAGAATGGTGCAGAAGGAAAACCCTATATCGAGACCTTGTTTTTGAAGACCGTGTCTACATGGACTAGTTTCTCAGATCCCTTTTTCCCTCTATTGGTAAAGATGTCACGTCTCACTTTCCTAAGATTGAGGAAGAAGCCCTCCAAGTTGCGTTGAAATATGACTTGATCTACGCACAATCTGCTTATGTTTTTACCATCTTACCTGATCTCCCTAGACCTAGTGGTGCCAATGCACTGGGGGCATCTCATTTCACCAAAGGTATCATTGGATTCCTTTCAAATCCGTATGCTCATCCTCATATGGGTTATGGTTTCCCTCAGGGAGGGGCCAACTCCTCTAGAAATTTTCACCCTCTCGGCAGCATGTATCCAGAACATGGCATGCCTCACACTTTTTCCCAACCGCATCCTTTGATCCCAGGGTGTGTTTTTACCCAACCTGTTTACCCTAATGGTGCTCAACATCCTTATTATCCATATCCACAGCTAGGTGCTCCAGCTCCTCCAGCAGAAGCACCTCAACCTCCCTTGCCTTCTTAATCTCCCCAGTAGTAGCCACCCCCCCTCAGGGTCAGGTGTATGCACAACCGAGTGTGAATAATCCTCCCACTTCCAAAAATAAGAGGAAAGGAAACTAAGACCAACCCTCTCTAGGTAATCTAGGAAAAAATCCCCAAGGGAATATATATAACACTGCAACCAAACAACAAGGCGATCAACCCAAGAAGAACATGCCTATTCGCACGAATAAGATTTGTTCTTATTGCGGTGTCCATGGTCACTATACCCATGATTTTCCCCTTTTACCTTAGATGCATCAACTGTGGGAAGCCCAAGCATCATCTCGAAGAAAACAAGCCTCTTCTTTAGTTCCTCATAATACTGCACCTACTCAACCGATTGTGTTTACCAATCCTTTCCCTCGGCAAGGATATGTGGCATTAACCAGGCCATTACCACCGATATAGTACCTTTGATTACTAGATTCTCATGATGCACTCTAACCAGGCCATTACCACCGATCTCAACCTTCAGACTCAGTTTCGCTAGTACACCAAGCCTCCTACTATGTCTGCAACTTAGCCCCAGTCTTTAGGTCCCACAGAGCCAATTTTGACACCCAATGGTCCTTTACAGATCCATAAACCTAAGGCAGAGGTACATACCAAGATCCCCAAGGGACCGTTACACTGAAATGCTACTTCCGATAAATCCACCCACACCTACAGTATAGTAGATGACTTGGCACAATCCCTTGTCTCCATGTCAACACTGGAAGTACTCTATTCATGCCCTTCACAACGAAAAACTCTACTAACTGCTATGGGTGCTGTGGATCCTTCAGATGATCATTTGATTGTCTTCAGTGTTGACAATTCAAAGCATCCCCCCCTTCCTGCATCAATCACCTTCCAAATACCTATCAAGATCCGGAATTCCAATGTCTCCCACTGTATCATTGACGAGGGGGCATGCACTTGCATGATGTCCAATTTTATTTGGAAAAATTTCGGACCGCCTGAGTTAACCCCTTCCACTATCACCCTCTGTGCGTGGGATGGCCACTCTTCCTGGATCCTTGGCATGTTTCGCAATTTTCCTATTACTCTTGTGGGCAAGGCTATTTGAGTTGACATTGAAGTTATTGTGCCCCCTTAGACTACAAAATTATATTTAGTCGTAGCTATACTTATGAGATGTTTGTTGTCCCATATGCAGTTCACAGTAAGATGTGATTTCCACACAACGGAAATATTGTCACTATAGACTAGCTGACATATTACGAATTGAAGTCTTAGACCTCTCCAGAGTCCATTATTTCTTCGGTGGCCATTCAAAAAATAGTCGAACCTCTGACCAGTGTCTCACTCGAAGTCAATAAATATTCCTCTTTGCTTGTTTCATTCCCTGGTCTCCTTCCTCTCATCTCTGACCCTAGCTTGTCGAATTTTTACATGATGCAATTGTCTCGGTCTGACCTCAAACAGTGTGGTTTGACTAGTCAGCAGCCTCGCCCTTTGCAACTTGCTCCTATTACTTTGACTCAACCGTCAGGACCTTCTCCTCAAGGCCCTTCATCTATAGCTAGTGTCCCTAACCCTCTCTTTCCTCCTGGAACGGTTCCCCCTATCCTTAACCATCTAGGAGCTGTTCCACTTGGCCATTACCCCTCCGGTGAGATAACATTTCTTGCTCCCCCTACTGGAGTATTTTCGGTACCTATTATGGCTACCTTGACCCTTCCCAACATGACCCTAGGGGTCCCAGTTTGGTACATTGATCCCCCAACCAATACCCTGCTAGATTAGCTCAAATCTTACACTGATTTCACCCCGATCCAACCGGTCACTATGGCCCCTCCCTTTGATTCTGTGCCTCAGCCACCTCAACAGAAATCTACTCCTATTGTGAAAGCCTCGGGTGATGGGGAAAAGCCCACAAAAAGGAACCTAAGGAAAATGCTTCCTAGATAACGCCTTCTCCTCCTAAGTCTCCAAAGCATACACCTCCGTGTGCTTTGTGTGATGCTTTCAGTCATGCCACCCACACTTGTCTCGAATTGTCTCATATCAAACCCATGGTCAACGAAGCGTTTCTTTAGTTTGATATCCTAGAAGTCCATTTCAATTTACCGAATTCAGCCAAGAAACTCAAGAATTTTCACACAAATCACCCTTGTGCTTTGTGTGATTTCTATGGCCACTATACTCACCTCTGTCCTTGCCTTGAATATTTCTGCACCTCCTTGGAAGTGGTTCACAAATTCCAATTTCATGAACCAGTACTTGAGTACGACTCTCCCATCTACTCGATTTACACTTCGACAAAACCATAGGACACATCGCCCCCATTGAAATTCCCCCTCTAGATGTCGAGATGATGGAGCCTTCAACCACTCTCCTCTACACAGTCATCATCCATGCGATCCACAATGGAAGACCCTATGGGGCATCCCTGTTTCACGACCTCCCTTCGGCGATCACCTTGAAATTTGAACATTGTGGAATTCTTCATCTTCTTTTCTTACGTCGTATGCATTGATGATGCGCATGTGAACCTCTCTTCTCATGATGATGAGTTAGGTAACTCTCAGGTGTCATGTGGCTATCCTTCCACCGTTCACCCCAACTTCCATTACGATGAAGACATTATGGAAGCTATACCCACCCACGACTTTCCATGGGATGATATGCTGCCCATTGCATAGCATTTGTGCTCAACTTAGTGTTCCTAAATTGAGGTCATAAATTATCAACCAGGGTCAGTAAACTGCTGAAGTGTGGTGCACTATATGTGCCTAGGTATATGTTTCTCACTACGTTGTGTTTAGTGTTTTTATGATGTTTTTGGTTTTATGGTTTTATGTCAAGAAGGAAAAGAACTAAGTGTTGGTAAAGAGAAGTGAATGGTTACACTAAAACAAAGAAAAACCTATTCTAAACTGTGTATGACACTAAAGAATAGAAAATTCAAAGTTTGATAATGACTCATAGCAAGGAACTAAATCACAACATGAACTCAATAACTCATAACATGTACCCATCCAATTCCTTCATTAGAAATATATTGGAATAGCTTGAGAAAAGGACAAGTTTAGTGTAAATGAGGTTCTACTAAATAAACAATCATCTTACAATATTACAAAGAATCTCATCCATGGCTAGAAGTTTATTGGAACACAATTGGAAAAAGACTATTTGTAACACAATAAGATTTCTACTCTGAATTAACTTGTCATGCTAAGATCAATTCATTCTGCAGCTCAACTTGTCACCACTAAACCTTATTCAAAAGTTAGAGATTTTTTAAAATAGTTTTTGGAAAGAAAGGTTTAATTGTGAAATTGCAAGGGATTGCAGATCAATCAAGGCCTTAAACTGATGTCACTAATTCCTATCCATTTGATGATGCATTAATAGAAAGTCAGAACAAGATTAGTTTGTAAATAATGAAGGCCGTGAAGTCTAATTTTGACAGTCAACACAACTTAAAGAACAATGAATGAAACTAAACTAGAATGCAATTGATCAGACTCGAAACACAGTGACCACAACTAAAATAAAATGTCATTAACCTAACTTGAAATACAGTGAACTGGAACTGAGCTAGAATGCCACTAATCTGACTTGAAATGGAGAGAATTAAAACTGAACTAGAGTGCCATTATCAAACTTGAAATATAGTGACAGAATTAAACTAGAATGACATCTACCTCCGGAGTGCTATGACTAGACTAAAGATGCAAGTAATCACTGAAATGTTTCAGCTCTATCTCATTCAGAATTGGTGGTATTTTGGAATAGTTTGTAGAACAGGACTGGCTGCAACATGTTATGTAAATGAGCATGAAAGCATAAAATTCAACAAAACACAACAAAGCTCTGAAACACCACAGCTATGTCTCATCCGAAATTAGTGATATTTTGGAAGAGTTTATAAGATCATGACTAGTTGTAACAACTGATGTAATTGAGCATAAGAACGTAAAACTAACTCCTACAACACTACAGTTACACCTCATTCGACATTAGTGATATTTTGGAAGAGTACATAAGAACGAGACTAAACTGTAGCATCCAATGCAAGTGAATATAAAATACAAAGTTCAGAAATTCAATTAAACTAGGAATGAAACGAAAC
Source organism: Pinus albicaulis (assembly GCA_034641835.2). Lineage (NCBI taxonomy): Eukaryota > Viridiplantae > Streptophyta > Pinopsida > Pinales > Pinaceae > Pinus > Pinus albicaulis. The sequence goes on along the minus strand of CM076580.1, from coordinate 1,732,198,539 downwards.
TAAGTTACTTATCTAAATCATATGAACAAAGCTCCTCAGGTAGTAGGGGCCCTCTACTACTGGAGTAGCACGCAAATCTACTCAAGATTGACTCAGCTCGTGCAATAAAATGATGTCTCTTTCATTAAAGGAGAAATTCTTCAAAACAGAGTATTTACGGTCTTCAAAGATCTAGGCAACAAAACAAAATCTAACCAACAATTTCTCAGTCTCCCGAGTCATACTTATAATGAAATTACATAAATACTCTTGATAAAAACAGGGATAAGTGTCTTTCCCACTTCTAATCAAATTAAAACTCTTATTAACAGTCTTGTGCTTTACTGCGGACATCTGTAGAGTCTGTGTTTTGATAGGAAACTGCTTCTCCTCTACGTGCATAACCGCTTGGAGACTTTAACTCAGACTTCGTGGGGAGCAAGAGATGATGGGGAAGTGTTGTGGATTTCACCCATATGCCTTTTTCTTTGCAGTGACACCTGGAACCTACGTAAACATGAGGATGGCTGCAGAACAGACGACTGGCTACGGAATGCCTGTATTCTGTAGCCGAGTCTTAGTCAAAAATTACTACACCAACAAAATCATGAAAATATAACAAGTTAGTCATTATATAAATTCTTAAAGCAAATTTAATTAATCTTATTGATCATTTAAGCCTGTAATTGATGAGGTGGCGAAGTAGAATGTGTGAAGAAGAACATCTTTGGGGCTCGGTATTGTCGCAGGATGGCAAGTCCCATGACCAATTTGACCAATATGCTGTGGAATCAAAAGACTTCATTTTCGATGAGGTCGATTGGTTTAAAAATCCCATTCCTGCACCAGATGCTTTAGAAGAAGGAAATATGCCCAAAATCTCTCCTACCATTAAAATTAACATTTCTGACAAACCAGGGGTAGAAGAAAACATTACCTTGGTCACCCAATGCACCCCGGAAGAAATTGAGGCTTACACTAAGCTATTCAAGGACTTCCGCGATGTTTTAGCCTAGTCCTATTCAAAAATGCCCGAACTTGATCCCGCCATTGTCGAACACCATATCGATACATGGCCCGATGCCAATCTTGTCTATCAAAAGTTGAGACCCATTAATCCTTCTAGACGAGAGGTTGTCAAAGCTGAAATCGGCAAGCTCAAGAAGGCTGGTTTTATCTATCCCATTGAATACACCACTTGGGTGTCCAATCTGGTTCCCGTTCTCAAGAAACAAGGCACCATCCGTGTTTGCAGTAACTTTCGCGACCTGAACAAAGCTTGTCCCAAAGACAACTTCCCCACATCGTTCATTGACCAAATCATCGACGAGTGTGCAGGGCATGAGGTTCTATCCTTCATGGATGGTTTCTCCGGATACAACCAAATTGTTATCCGTCATGTTGATCAGCTTAAAATTGCATTCAATAGTCTGTGGGAAACCTTCGCTTATAGGGTCATGCCATTCGGCCTTAAGAATGTCGGAGCCACTTTTAAGTGGGCCATGTCATACCGTTTTCATGACCTAGCTCATATTATTCTTGCTTATTTCGACGACCTCATTGCGCTTTCTAAACATCGGGCACAACACCTCCATGATTTTTGGACTGTCTTTCTCCGATGTCGCAAGTATAATATCCGCCTCAACCCACTGAAGTGCATCTTTTGTTTTCCTGTCAACCGTCTTCTAGGCTTCATTGTGTCTAAAGATGGTATAATGCTTGACGCATTGAAAGTTCAAGCCATTCTTGAGCTTCCTATTCCTCATACCTTACACCAGTTACAAAGCCTCCAAGGCAAAGCTAATTTCCTTCATCGGTTCGTACCTGACTATGCCACCACCACGCATGGGTTCCTCAGACTCCTCAGATCTAACATTCCATTTGTGCAGGATGACTATGCTCAAGAGTCTTTTGATGCCCTAAAACATGCTCTCACCTCCGCTCCCTTGATTAGTCCTCCTAACTTTGATAGGGATTTCATCCTGTACATCTCAGCCGCCACCCACTCGATCGCTGGGGTCCTTATTTAGAAAGATGACAACGAAATCGAGCATGTTATCTATTATGTCAGTAAGAGCCTTGTAGACCCCCCTGTGTCCTACTCACATGAAGAGAAATTGGCATTGGCTGTTGTGTTTTCGGCCCACAAGCTTCGTCATTATATCCTCATGCGTTCCACCAAGGTCGTGACTAATTCCAACCCTATGGCCTTCCTATTGAGTCGATTGAGTCACATTAGGGTTTTTTTGAGGTCTAAAATGGGCCTCCTAAGGAAAATGTACAATCAAAATTCACTTTATGAGAACCAATCACATTTTAGGGGATGACATCATCCCTAATGGTTGAGGTGGCATTGCTTGAGTTAAAGGTACTTACTTGTCACATTCTCAACGATGGATAAAAACTCATGCTTAACCATAGTAGTGTGCTCTAAGTACTTTTAAAGTCATAAAGTAAAGTACTCATAATAAATGTCAATTCACATTTTTTGAATAAAATATTGTTATTGTCATTTCATATTTTCCTAAAGAAACAATGCATATCCCTACACAATCTTCATGTATTTGCACACTTTTCAATAAATATTATGGATATTTTCAATTATTTATTTTTAAATCAAATAAATTCAGTACGTAATATAAAATTCATACATAAAACAATATATCATATTATATTATTTTTATATAGTATATTGATTACATGTTATTATATAATTTAAATAATATAAATTTTAATTAATAGTATATTCTATAATTAAGAATTTAAGAATTTATATTTATATTTTATTTTAAGTTATTTAAGTACAAAGGAAAAATGCATTAGTTGTGCAATGATAATGATTTTTTCTTGAAAATATCATTCTTATTTATAGTCACATCAATACAATTTTTTTTATTAATTTTATTTTGGTACAACTTTTGAATTGAATTTAACCATGGTTACATGGATTTTGGTGCAAAAAGTGAATTGCAAATTCATAAATATTATTTTCTTGGCTTAGCTATTATTTTATTATTTCCTTAGGATGCCCATTTTAGACCTCAATATTCCCTAATGATAGATCATCAATGGGAAATGTGCCGGTTGGATTGTTATCCTTGTAGGTTAGGTCGATCTTGAATTTGTCACCAAAGAGTAAGAAAGATTTAGCCCTTCTTGAACTCATTTTTAATTACCTAATGGTATGCAAGATCCACCAATTAATGATGATTTTCTTGACGAACATTTTTTCCATTGCCGGATGACCCTTGGTATGGGGACATCCTCCCACCTATTGTAGACCCAAAAGTTTGCACTCCATCTTGATCGTGATGCTCGACCGCGTATGGAGAGCACAGGGCCCCACTACCTTCTCATCGGTGACAACCTTTATCATTCGTGGTGTAGATGCCGTACTTCGTCGTTGTCTCACACCTTGTTGAAATTTAAAGAGCAAGTCAGCAATGCTTGCCATAGTGGCCTTGTGGTGGCCACCTCTCGGTCTCGCTCTTTTGCCCGGAAAAATCGGGCGCGCTTGGTATTTTTTGGCCTTTCTCTCCTTAATTGATTGCATTGAAGCAATCAAATAATGTTCAATTGCCAAGTGCTACCAAAGGCTCGAAGCCCCTCAGGCTCCCCTACATCTTGTCATCTGTTTGGTCCCTTACGCTTAAGTGGGCCATAGACTTTATGGAGTGTCAACCTTCCTTGTTGGTAAACATAAGTATATCATGGTGGTTGACTATTTCACCAAATGGGCTGAGGTCATGCCAACGTTCAACAACACGGCATCTACCGCAACCATATTTTCTCGATTCGGAGTTCTGAAACAATTGGTCTTTGACCATGGCCGACATTTTGAAGATGAGATATGGCATGAGCTATCGTCTCTGTTGGGCTTTGAGCACAATTATTCATCGTCTTATTACCCCAAAGGTAATGGCCAAGTTGAAGTGGTCAATAAAATCCTTAAAAATATGCTTCAATGGACGGTGAACAAGCACAAAACCAACTGACACCGTATGCTCTTCCCTGCTTTGTGGGCCTATAGAACTTCTGTTAAAACTGCCACTGAGTTTACTCCTTTCCACCTTGTTTTTGGCAAAGAGGCAGTCTTACCAATCAAGTGTGAGATCCCTTCCCTTCACCTAGCTGTCGAACTTCTCCATGATACCCAACCTTTAGAACAATGACGTATCATGCTTGAGTGTGCTTCCGAAGACTGTCGTGTTGCATTACAAACCACCGAAGTGGCTAAGAAGCTCACCAAAGCTCAATATGACTGAAAAGTCCACCCTTGTACATTTCACGAAGGCGAACTTGTTCTAGTGTATGAGCAAGCTCGTTATGTCCTTATTCATGGGAAGTTTGACTCATTATGGCTAGGCCCTTACATCATTAGTAAGGATTTGGGTAAAGGGGCGTACCTTCTAGAGGATTTCAAAGGCCACCCTCTTCCTAATCCTCATAATGCACTCTACCTTAAGAAATTTTACCCTTATCATTTCCCTTTTCTGAAATTCACATTTTATTTCTTTTAGGTAGCTAGATTTTGTTATTTGGTGATTTGATACTTCACCCAGAAGCCTTTTTTCCAAGAATGGTCACTTATCCGCTTTTCAAAATTGGATTTATTCACTTGTGACACTTGTACTCGGGGCACCTCTTTTCCTTCATACTTGTCGATGCTCGTGTCATTTTTTGTCGTGAGTAACCATCTTGTACTTATGTTTTTATGGTCCCCACCGGGCTTGTTATGTGTGGTAGCATCATCTTGTTACCCTTGTTTAGAGCATCTGAATTGAGTCATCATCGCATCCATGGAGTTTGTACCAAGTTCTATTTGTCTCCCATCACAAGTCTTCCATCCTTCATTTATTTGTACCTCTCTCGTGTTTCAAATTTTGGCCTTCAGTCATATTGTCCCCTATTCCGTCTAGAGTTGAGTCAGTAGCTTCCAGGTCATCCATTCCCTTTATGCTCTAACAAGGGAATTCGTCAGTCCGCTACTCAGTACCCCCTATTCCACCATCATCCCTGGTGTCAATCTAGCAGTCGCTCTATTATGATCCCTTGTGCCTTAGTTGAGGATTCCTTATTGCCTCACCTCTGGTGGACCTCCTTCTTTCGACATCATCTTATTCATTCTAGAAGATTGGTCTAGAGGGTGGTGTACCTTGGTTCTAGCTTCCACTCTTGTTCGGTGCCTCAGATCAGGTAAAGGGACCCTTTATTGCCCTTTGACTTGATTGTTTCTCAGTTCCAGCTCCTTATGGCATGATCGAGATCTGTATACTTGATGGTTCAATGATGCAACAAATTGTACCAGTGATTCCTAGGTGTGTGTGAGATGTTTCAGACCTCATAAGGGGGCAGACCTTCAGGTATCCCCCCACATACCTGGATGACCTCTTTATTATAGCCTTGAATGTAGCTCTATAGATTCGATGTTTCCGGCCTTAGCCACTTGTAACACCTTTTTAGTTTGCATGTACCATTCAGATTTTCATAGCCCTTTCCTGTTTTGCATGGCCTCTTTGGTTGTTATTATATCTCATGTACTTAGATATTATTGTATAAGTCCTGGATGTTGTCCTGGTCACCGTATGTATGTGGGATTTATTATTATTTTTATATGGCCCATGTTTACACCAGCATGTACTATATAGTTCAATCCCATGTTTACTAGACTCACCATTATTCTTTGTACTTTGTCATCTCGGCAGGCATAGGTATGCCTCCCCCGCCTCATGCAGAATAGGTACTCACTGATAAAAGAGACTTGTCGCACCTATAAGTCTCACCTCCTCAAGGTATTTTCATCTCTCGCTTTAGTCCATCTTATATCTCTCTCTCTCTCTGACTCCCCTTTGGTGTCTGGTGATTGTGTTCTTACAACGTACTTCGGTCATACGATTAGCTCCTAACAGTCGCACGTTGGGGGGAAATCTGTTACACCAATTTTTGGTCATCTAAACTGCTACTATTAGATGGAATAAAGTACACCATGTAAGACCAATTTTACCATAGTAAAATTGCTTTCACTATGAAAAATAATTTAATAACCCATAGTTTATTAAGTTATTTCTCGTCTAAAACAGGAAACCCCATGAGAAATAATTAAATAAATCCTGATTTGTTTGATTTTCCTCTAGGTTTAATTAACTAAACCACTATTTAATTAATATTCTTGGTCATATTTAACCCAAAACATGAGAATTAATTAGATAAATCATTATTTAACTTATTATTCTCTAGGAATAATTATTTAAATCATTATTTAACAATATTCCTTGTTAAATTTGACTAAATCATTTATAAATAATTGAATAAATCACTATTTATTTAATTATTCCTTAACCTCATCCTTGAAATAATAAATAAATCATTTATTTATTTATTATTTCTAAATAAAGGGATTTAAACAATTCTAAATTCCTTTTCCCTCCAACAAAAATAATAAAATATTCCAAGTTAGTTGGATCTAGATTTGGTTAATAATATTTTAACTATGCACCAATATCTAGACTAAATCAATATTTTGTTATAAATAGAAGGGTTTTTCCATTCATTCACTACCTTTTGTTACCTTGAGATCATATTTTGATCTATAGTTTTGGTTTGACTTTAATCCTCCATCATTGTCATATTTTTTCTACTTTTTTCTTGTGAGATCCCTTTGAGTTCCATTTTGTCTGGGTTTTCTGCACCATCAGGAGAGAGAGATCTTGGATCTAAAGCACTGAGGACATACAAGAACCCATCCCATTGAGGGGGACTGGTAACATCTTTCTGTGTTCCCTTCCCAGGTGTCATAATATAAAAAATTCTTTATAAATTCTTGTCTTGTCTATTGGATGTATGGAGCAACTCGTGTTTATTTTTGTTGTTTAATGTCTTTAACTGCATAGATCTGGATTTTTGTAGCATTTATTCTGATCACCTACTGCAGATCTAAGGAAATTGAAAACCACATTTGATGTTAGGGCTGTTTGTTATGCAAAACTGAAGTAAGATTTTATAGTACGCTTGTGATTAGAATTCACACTAAGAAGGTCATTGTTCTTTTTGGATTTCTTCAGAAGCTTCTCAAGGTGTCCATTCACCCTGTCAAGACAATACTCTCTATCCTGATTGATTTCATTAATAGTTAACTCATCAAAAGTTCGCCAACCTGATTTAGGAGCTAATTCTCTTTCTTTATAAAGCACCTCTTGAGACCTATTGTCCTTGGTCTCCTTGCTTTTGTTTCAACTTCTGTATCCTCCAACTGATCATCATATACAAATTCTTTGAATTTTCCTTTATCTGCCTCAACATGCACCTTTGGCTTGTCTTGGAGGAGTAGTTTCACTTTTAACTGTAGATTGTCTTGCTGTAGGAAGGTGAGATGAGAATTTTCCATTAAGAAAATATCCCTAAACTCTGATATCTCTTCATATTTTTCCTTTATGATTTCCTTCGTTGACTTATTGTTTACATGCTCTACCATGTCAACCTCTAGGGGTGATTTTTCATCATGCTGTTGCAAAGGTGACTCACCATCATGACTAGGTGGCTGATTTATTGTTTGTCTTTTCTCAAGTGTAGCTTCAGGTGCCAGCACACCTTTGATGGTCTTAGGAGAAATAACCATCCTCTTACCCTTCTCATAGGTTTGAGTGATCTCAACCATAGGTTATTTTTAAATCTCTGCTTCCTTGTTTGAAGAGCCAACCTCCTTTGACTGTGCTGATGCTGATGATGTGCTATGAACAATAGGTGGAATAGTAGTAGGTGCTGATGCTACTTTCTCGATGAAAGTTTCCAAGGTCATATTGTTTGGTAATAGTTGGTGCAAAACAACTAGCTTGACCAAACCATGGTGGAATAAAATAGGATGATTTTACCTTTTCTCTGTACCTTTTCCACCATCTTGAACAAACTCCTGAATAAATAGTTGGACAAATTGAGTGATTTGATGGCTGTGAAGTGCATTAGTAACCTAACATGGTATTGGTACAGTCTTGAAAATCTCTCTTCGAATGTAAAAGATTTCATGATTAGCTTCATCAATGGGGCATACTTATCAAGTAAATTACTGAAAAGGAAAACATGTTCGGGTTCATCTCTACAATGAGGTTTTAGGAATATTGGGAAATTCTCAAGGTCCAATTCCATGCCTTTGAACTAGACTCCTTCATTTGGAATACATGGTGTTGAAGTGATGGCATATGTTGATAGAGTGAATTCAATGCCTACTATGATGACCTTGTCTCTGCTTATTTTAGTGGGAAAAATGCTAGTCAATTGAGCATGACATCTTACCTCCATGATTCTATCATAAATCTCAAACATCGAGTGTTTTCAAAACATCTCTATCTTGGCATAAGGGAGGCATTGAACTCTTAGTATGGATATATGGCTCAAACTTGGAATGGTGGCCTCCCTTATGGCTATGCACTTTTCACTCTCCATAGTGCGTGTGAACAGTTGAAGCCCTAACTAGATGGAGTGGATAGGGATAATGGATAGGGATAATGAATCTTGGGAAAACGGGGGATAGGGATAGGGTGACTTTGGGGCTGTGATGAGTTGTAAGAAAGATAAGAAAATTCCTCAAAATATTGAGAGGTAGGGTGATATGTTAGCTTGAGTTACAAGTGAAATTTCTTGAAATGGTGTAGGGAGGTGGACCAAAATGTGAAAACACGGGGATTTCCCAATTTTTTTGTGGAAATGTAGTGAAGAGTGGTTTGATGATATTATGAGAACATGATGATAGGGGTATTAGGGTAGGGTGCTGGGATATAAAAGGTTTTAGATGATGGGATAAGTTTTTTTAATGTCTAAAACCAATCGAGGAAACCCTAAAACATAATGGAGAAAAAAACACTAGGAGAGAGAAATCTCCTTCATTTATGAATTGACAGAAAAATGTATAAGAGAGTATCCACTTATTGATGAATATGCCACAAAATATTTGTAACCTTGTTTTGAACCTTGAAAGAAAGCTGACTTGAAAGATAGCTTAAAACCAAAAGCGTAGTACACTTCCAGATGCATATAATGGCCTCCAACGATACGTGCCACCTCCCAAAAAGCGTCCGTTGCCTCCAGAAGCATAGAAAAATGAGTTTGTTTGCAATTTTCTTTGGTTTTCTTCCACCTTTGGCAGTTGTAGAGTGTTCTGAAGGTGAGAGAGGCGCTTTATTGAACAAGAGAGGATAAAATGGGTTGAGGAAGTGACTTTTTCCCTTTATAACATCAATAAATCACCTTTTTGTCTTTTAGTGAAATCATGATCTTTTGAGAAAAATTTTGCTTTTTTTAATAATTTGACAATGTAATAAGCTTGGAAAGAAGACAAATTTGTCTTACTTTGTTTTCCTACCTAAGCTAATTCCCTTTGAAGATCACTTCTATGGTGAAAATGACTCTTTTTCGCCTTCTTTATGACAGAATTTGGACACTTATGGTGGCGAAATAAAAGACACCTAGACACTGACCTACGTGAAAGTATGGTAAGTGACCTAAGACTCTAGATGATAATGGAGGACATGACCCATGTAATGACAATGACCATAAATTAAGTGGAGGAAGTAGCTTTTAAGACCTAGACAATATCCAGTGAACAAAATTTTATTTGAAAACAGACTTGAAAATATAAAATTTTGACCTAGGACCACTTAGTAGAAAATATGAAAGAATACATTTAATTATTGAATATTGGACACTAAAGTGTCAGAAGGCCATCCGCATCAATCCTCTTAAAGTTGAGGGAATCATCAATTTTCCTCCTCCCTCTTATGTTCATCAATTACAAAGTTTGCAGGGGAAAGCCAATCTCCTCTGTCACTTCGTACTAAATTATGCTGAGCTTTCCAAAGGCTTTATTCGCTTATTGAAAAAGGGAATCTCGTTCATATGGGACAAAATTTCCCAAAGCTCTTTCGATGCATTGAAACGAGCCCTCATTAGTGCTCCACTACTGCATCCTCCCAATTATCACCAAGATTCACACTTTATATTTGGCCAACTCCACCAGACAAATGTACTATCGATATGGTGCTGGTTCAAGATGATGACAATACATTAGAGTATTGTAGTGTACTACTTAATTTGTAATATCTTTGATGCGGACGTTATGCTCATGTAGAGAAACTCGCGATGGCTGCTATCCATGTTGTTCAGTGTTTTCGTCATAACATTCTCCTGCACAAAACTTTGGTGATTTTTTATTGCAACCCCATGACTTTAATTATCATGCGTCATTTTCTTGGGGGCCCAGTACTCAAAATGGGTCTTCATCCTTCAAGAGTTCGACTTAAAATTCATTGCTGCTAAGTCTAAGAAATCCCTGGTCGTTGCTGAGTTGATTTGTGATCTTCCTACTATGGTTTATCCCTCTCCTCTTGATGAGTCGATTCTAAATGAATCCCTCTTTCTCATCAGTACTCTTGATCCATGGTATGGAGACTTTTATCACTCCACCAGATCTATGAGGCCGAGAAGAGACCAGCAAAGGTAACCATATACCAAGCTTTCACCAAGTAGCTAGGCCTACTAGGCAAGAGAGGACTCTCTCCAAGGGATCATAGCCAAGAGGGTTGGATCAATTATGTTTTAGGCTAGGTATAGTAGAACATGCATTTTTCTTATTGGTTGATTTGGGTGCTGGATGAGTGAATTAGGTCAAAGAGGAAATTAGGTCGGGGAAAGGACTAGATTTTGATGACATCGATGGGGCTTTGAAAGTAGGTATGTGCTGCTTTAGGGTTCTTAGGTGAGATGGATCAGACTGGTGAGGTGCTAAAAAGAGCATGACAGTGCATGAATTAATTTTAAACTAAAGAACTAAAAAAAATTATGGTGATTCTCCCAAAATAGAGCATAAGAGATGTATTCTGATCTACTTGAGGAAATTGAACCTATCATGAGAAGTGGAATGAGCATGGAATGTAAAAAAAATTCATACATATGCAACAAAAGAAGAAACTATGTCAAAATACAGTACCACAAGAATCCCACCAAATTAGCTGCAACTCATCCAATATATTCCTGCCAAACTCTGAATACACTAGTGTCTCTGATCAATACAACAACATCCAAAATCTAAAATGAGTGAATAGGTAAAATATTTAGGCATGAAACAACTTATCCCAACCTCAGGGGTCGAATCTCTAGTTGAGGAGTTGATCCACAAAAGGCTGAACTGAAAACCCAAAGACTAGGGAGGTCAAACAAACTCTCCCCTAGTTTTGGTGAAACTGATTCAGTCATCCATGAGAACGCTTTTACCTAATGTATTTACCCTATATTAACTCAAAAATATCTTAATTAAATTTAAATCCATCATTTACATCAATAAAAGCCGCATTTTCCATGGTCAAACTCAGAAAACTAGGAAAAAATCAGAAAAATCAAACAATTGTCTGGAGCGCAACGCCAGTGTCAAGAGCGCAGTGCCAACATAAATCCAAATTTTGAGGGGGTTTCTGATGTAAAAATTGAGCTCAAGATAGCTCATTGGAAAGCCTTTCTTGTCTAGTTTCAAAAAAATTACTTTGTTGCCAAAAGAGATAAATTTTAGCCCTCCAAAATTTGAATCTCCCACTAGTTAGGAGCGCAGCGCCTGCCTGAAAATGAGGACAAAAATGTCATATTTGAGGTGTTTTTTTCCATTTATCCTTGCCATATTGTCCAAATTGGGTGTGAAAAATGTCAAAATTGTATGCTTTCTACCTGCAGAATCCAATGGTGGTATTATTTTTGCATTTTGAGGCCCTTAGAAGAAGTGCAACGCCTAGGGCGCTGCGCTCTTGACAATCAAACTCTGCTGAAGACTCTCAGAAGTTTGCACAAAAACCAAAATTGAAAAAATTGCTCAAGAACTATTCAAAATTGATATGTGGAATGATGATGAAGTATTCTAAGCAATTAGAGAGGCCTCAGCAAGGATGTCAAGTTTTCCCTTGTCCTTTTGTTTGGCTAGGGTTTCCTTCAATTTTTTCTTCAACTGCCTGATCTTGATGTTACAAATCTTGTTCCTGGTTTGATAGTGGCGGGCCATGCGCCTTAGAATATGATTGTCTTTTTTTTCCTTTTGAAGAAGCTTCTCCAAGTGGATTTTGGTCTTTTCAAGCCAAATTTCCCTATTCTCATTAATCAATATGGAAAATTTCTTATTAAGGGTGAGCTCCTCTGCTAGTTCAACTTTTTTATGTCTTTCTAGCTCTAATGCTTTCTTTAGGCCTTTCGTTCTTGTCCTATTCCTTGAAACTTGTTCTACTTGTTCATCTAGATCACCATATTTCTGATATGCTTCATCAATTAAGGTATTATCCTTTGTCTCTTCTCTTTTCGCCTTGAGAAGTTCTATCTCGATGAAATATTTATCTTCCTACTCCATGATGCTTGTTTTGGTTATGAAAACCATAGGGAAGGGAAAAGGGAGTGGGAAATAGGTTTAGGGAGTGGGGTTGGGTGTATGAAAAATTAGGGAAGTAGGGAAGGGGGTTAGGGAACTTAGGGGAGTGATAGAGGATCAAAATACTTAGGGAAATATGATTTAGAAATTTATTATAGGTATAGGGAGGTTACCTAGGAAATTTGTAGCCTAGGAGCTAGGGTTTTGGGTGTTAGTCATCGATATTTTTCACCTAATGATGATGACTAGTTTTAAAGCCAAGTTTTCTAGCAGCCGATCTCCAATTTGTCAAAATTTTCAGCTAGAAAACACCCATAAACATTTTTCTCTCCTACCTTTTCAATCAGCCTATGATGAGAAAAAACCTAATTGTCAAGCCCTATCTAGTCTCAGTCATACAAAATTTTCCATCAGCTGTCATAAGCTAAAATCATCTACTGTCATTCACCCTCATCCCCAGCTCATTCATTAACCAACTAATTGATAAGAATTTCATATACCCTACCTCTAGTCATATTTCATCTTAAGATCTGATCATACCAAATAGAATACTCCAAATCTGTCAAAAATCTCCCCTAAGTTAGGTAGTGGCACATTAGGAAATCCTCCCTTGGAAAACTATCCTAAGCCAAAAGAACCTCTGTCTAACACCAACCAATCATAGATGGCCTTTATATTCTGCAAACAAAGTTTGATACACCCTTAGGTCACGCCACTAACAAGTCTTGGTGTCTTAGCAGTGCATGTTTCAAAAGCCAAACTCATATTGTGTTGCTCTATAGTGTTTCAATGTATTTTTCAAAGCAGAAAGGTATCAGTTTTCCAGAAGAAATTATTAGACTAAACATGAGAAGACAACTTCTTCTCATGTTGTTTTGAGCCTGGGATGCAAGTACTAGTCAGAGAGCTAATTCAATGAACTCCTGCAAACACATTCAAAAAGTTAGTGAATTATGACTAGCAATTAATACTCTGCAGACACAGGTCAGGATTGCTTCTGGTTTCTAAAAGATGCATAAGATTATTTTAAACAACAGAATACATATCTCAGAGAATGCCTCTCATAGCATATTGACAATTTTTCACTTTTATTACTTACTGTGATATACCAAGTAGAGATAGGCATTACAAGGAAAAATGGCATAGTTTGAGAAAGGAATGAAATGTCACTTGTTTTTAACCTCCTCCAATCATGAGCAGATGGTTGGGTGATTGTGTAAAACCTCCTCCAAACATGAGCAAAGGGTTGGAAATATTATGCTGGCCTCCTTCATTTAACAAGCAAAGGGTCAAGAACAGAGGTGTAGCCTCATTCAAAGAGCACAAGGCTAACAATGCTGCAAATGGCCTTAAGAACTTGTTTACACCTTTTCTCCAATGAATGAAACCACTAACACAACAGTGGTGTTTCAAGGATTGCTTATATAGTTTCACTGATTGAAGGATAGAATTCAAGCAGTGGTACTATAATAATCAAAGAGGTTTTGTTTTTCTTCTATCAAATATCTCCTTCAAAGGCAATTTGAATCTGAAGTGAACAAAACTTTGACAGGCTCATCAATGTGAGGAAAGGGTATGACAAAATGTCTCAAATTCAAAACAATATTCAAAGAATCAAGCCATATCACTATCACAGACAAAGACCTTTTTATGAACATATGAAAAAACCCTGTTGTTGTATGTATTTGCATTAAGAGTTTCCCAAGGTTTTTATCCTTTATCAACAAATATGAATCAAGCCATGGGTGAATGCAAATAAGATTCTTCATCCACAGTCAAAGGAAAATATCCAAGGGCACCTGGCAGTTTTGATCAATTTCACAATGGGCATAATCATCATCAAACACCAATAGAGTTGAAATTGTCAAAGTAAGTTTTAGAATTGTGAAATATCTCCTTCCAAGATATGGCAAAGGATGCATCAAAAATCTTGGATATGACTCTTAAACAGTGCTCCTTTAAAGGTCAGAAATAGAAAAACAGTGAAAAGGCAGTGAAAGAGATTTTGTTTCTTGAAGAAGCCTTTTTACTTCAATGAAAGCCATGACTTTGGTGTCATTCAAAAGTAACATCCATAGAATTTAAATCTTGATCGAAATATGGGTCTTTGTAATGTTTTAAAAAGGTGATTTGTGTTTTGTTATGACCAAAAAGCCTTTTCAAAGGCATCCAAACCCTTACAAGTAAACATAAGGGTTCGTGAGTTCATTTGAGTTATAAAGGCATAGGAGACCGTTGCAAATTCCCATTTGCAAATTCAAAACACTAAACAAGCACTCCCCTGGCTGCTTACTAGAGAAAACAACAAATTTGGGTGTTTTTCAAAGTTTTTCAAGGCTTCAAGCCTGCGTGGCACGCAAGTGAGTGAAAATACAAAGGGTTTAAACTGTTGCGCGGCGCGCGACGCGCCTGTAGCGCCCATTCACCCACTGCCCGAAGGCCGACCTGACACCTCTCACTGCGCGGCGTTCTTTTCAGTGAACGTGCTGCTCCTCTTTAAACATCCAAAACACCTTCAAAAACACCTTTGGAGCTTCTCAATCAATCAACTAAGGCCCTTAAGCTTTTCTTCGAGGTATTCTCCATTACCTCATGGTAAAATTCGAATTTTGAAGGGGTGTTTTGCTATGTTTTTTCCCTAAGGAGAATTAGTGGTTTTGAAAGAACTTCACCATTTAAAAACACAGAGATAGACAGTGGTAAAAAATAGAGTTTTTTTCAAAACCAAAGAAGGCCTTCTTGTGTTTAAAGGTCCCAAAATCAGTCTAGAAGGGTGTTTTTCTTTCTGTGTTAAGCAGAGATCCCAAAATCTCTGGAAGGTGTCCAACAATGGTAAAAAAAAAACAAACCTTGTCTGCAAAATAAAAGGGGAAAACACTGATTATAAGGTGAAGGCTTGGTCATATAAAGTGTCCTCTCTGTATGGTGAAATAGTGAACTTTGTGCAGCCTCCATAGTTCCAAAAACAGAGTGTGTTGAAATTTTTTTCAAGTCAGCTGAGGGTGTCTTGTTTACTTTGTAAAGAACAGTGAATAGTGAAAGAACATTGTTTGGAGGAAAGGTGTTTTTGTTTTTGTCAAAACACGAGAGTCCCTTCTTCACCAAGAAAACACAAACACATCTGTTCAAGACCTTTGCCCAAGCACAATGATAAATTTATTTTTTTTGTTTTCATTTGACAAGCACTTGTTGATTGGCATCAAAGAGGATAAAAAAATGACTTATAAGGAGGACAGGGTGTGTTGTTGAGAAACCATTTCAAGGACCATTTGAGATAGCTTGTTTTTTTCAGCCAACAAAGAGTATCCAAAATGATATGCCTCCCAGGATAGACAGTATAAGTGGCCTTCACGGGAGGTTTGAACCTATTTAAACTGAAGAGGTGAATGTTCATCCATCAGTCCTGTTTAACTTTCATGAAGTTGGATGTCTAGAGTTTTGTCAAAGGGTGCAGGAGGTAAAAATCTATCTCCCCTTGACACATCTTTGTGCTTTGAGATTTCAAGGGAAACACTTTCAGCTGGCAGGCTTGGATTTCAAGTTTTCTCCTAGATCCATTTCCAAAGCCACCAAAATCCCTTATGTCAGAGAGAAATGGTTTAAACAGAGCCACCTATACTCAGAACAATACAAACCCTTTTTGAAACCGGAGCATAGAGATACATGCCCATCCATCTTCCTTTCTCATATCTTTTGACTAGGTATGCTCCTCTCATGAAGATAATCATGAAATATTTCACATGCGAGGGAAGATTTTATCGGGTCTATGCTTACCATGTCCGGTTGCTCATGCATTTCACAAGAGCCCAATTGTTAAATATCCCCTTCTTCCTCCATAGAAGTATTGAAAAGATGGCCTCCACTGTTCAGAAAAGACCTCCTTCTCAGTAGTCAGCTTGCCTTTTCCATCATTCCCTCATCAAAATTTTCATTCTTCATCAGCTTGAGAAGAAGGGAATCTCTTGGGACACTTTCATTACACATCCAGATTTCGCCATTGTACCTTCATCCCATGCATCTCCTTCACCTTCCACTCAGCATCTTTCGCCTTCTTCAAGTAAGCCCATTCCCAAGAAGCTAAAATTTCCCATGATTAGTGAGGAGGAACAGCATGATGAAGAAGAACAGCATGATGAAGAAGAACAGCATGATGAAGAAGAGCAGCAGCATGATGAAGAAGAACAGCAACATGAAGAAGAACAGCAGCATGAAGAAGAGTAGCAGCATGATGAAGAAGAACAACAGCATGATGAGGAGGAACAACATGATGAAGAAGAAGAACAGCATGAAGAAGAGCAGCAGCATGATGAAGAAGAACAGCAGCATGATGAGGAGGAGTAGCACAGTGAGGAAAGGCAGCCTCATGAAGAAAAACACAGTGATGATATGTAGCATAGTGATGAACAAAAGCGCCATGAAAAAGAGAAAAATAGTGAGGAGGGAAATGATGAGGGAAGTAGCAAGGGCAAAGTGCAAATAGAGCATGTGCTAGCTGCCTCTCCTAGGAAAGGGTCCATGCTTCCTTCTCCAAAAGTGACAAAGCCCCGGACATCAAAGAAAAGAGTGCCTCAAACTATAACTCCAAATGTTACTAGGGCCCTCCGAAGCAAGGGGAAGTTTCCCAAGCAACCCATTTTCGAATTACCCAAGAGGAGGAAGACCAAGAAGGCCACCCAAAGCAAGGGAAAGGAGAAAGAAGAAAGCAGCCATGAGAAGGAGAGGGACTTTGAAATAATTCAGATCCAAAGTGATGATAGCGACAATGAGGCCTGAATCCTAGAGTATCTCTTGATCAATAGAGAAGAACAAATTCATAAATTGAGGGCAGATCTAGAAAGGTCTAGAAACTTCATTCACTTTTTGCAAACACAAAACAAACAGATGAGTGTCCACATGGCGGTATATGAGACACGGGCCATCAAATATAAAAAAGACGCCTCCAAGGTGCAAATTAAGTTGGAAGAACTCATGGGTGAGTTCAAGGATAGCGAAGATGAAGATCATCCAGGAAGAAAGAGGGCAAGGACCATGGGACTCAGAAGAGCCTTAGAGAAACAAAAGGAGGAAGAAGCTGCCCTTTTCCAATCTCTTCCTCTCACTACTTTGTTCACCCAAGAGATAGAGAACAATCGAGAAGCATGGCTTGAGAGGGTGAATGATCACTTGGAGAAGAAGTTGGAAAAGGCCAATAGAGATTTGGACCTTCAAAGGAGGATGACCGGGCACTATAAGAAGCTTAATCAGTTCGCCCGACGGAAATTGAAGGCCACATAGGAAAAACTCAAAGAAGCTCAAAAGAGGTGCCCGGCACCAAAAATGAAGAAAGACACCTCAAAGCTCCAAATTTTGGCCCCATCTTCTCAGCATATTTCTGAAAAACCTTGAGGGTCATGCTTGCCAAAATTGAGCGAAATTCAACAAGTTTTGGTTTTTTGTCATTTTTGGGCTTTTGGCTAAAAATCATGGGAATCGCCATTTCTGTTTGGGACATCCTCAAAGGATGAAAATGGTATCATTGGATGCCATAATTTTAGGGGCATCTACTCAGCTATTTTTATACCAATTTAAGATGATTTTATCTCCCAAAATGGCGAAAAACACTAACTTTTTCCACACTCTGCCCTGTTTATGAGCAAAGTCTATTTTTTGGGTTTTTACACATAGGTCAGCTTTTGATAGACTCCCAGTAATCAGTTTGGAGAAAAATAAGAATTTTCAAAAAATATACATTCAAAGCTTTCCAACGAGCTATCACGGGCCTCATTTTGACATCAGGAAGGCATCCAAAAGTTTCCCGTAAGACAGAGGACTTTTTACTGATATATTTCCTAAGTATTTTTGTGAAAAATGTACTTTTCTAAAGTGACTTTTCCTCATGTGCGTTTAGCTATTTTTGGGCATGATTAGTTATGAAAAGTCAATATATTTTCCTTTTTTAGCATTTTTGAGATATTTTATTAGATATTTTGTGCCTTGGGCTTTGCAAAGCCTCAAGGACAAAATCAGATATTTTTGATGGGCCAATGAGATTGCAAGTTGCACTAGGAGGTTTTCCCTCATCTCGGCCTATATATTCCAAGATACTTCATTGTAAACAAGGCTGAACTTGATGAATAGAAGCAATATATGGTTATACAAGCTTGGAAGAAATACTTGTCTCATGTATTAGATAGTTTCTTGAATGTTTTGGATGATGAAAGAGGACTGTTGTTGGACTCCTTGACTTGGTAAAATGGTATAGTGTTCCTCTCTGTTATGCTTCTTAGTTTTCATTCATATTTCATGCTCTTGCTTGCTATAAGACAGTAGAGAATAGATTTGAGACATGCCCTTGGAGGCACCTCAGATTTCCTGTTTCTTTATAGCTTCTATGTTTTCTTCCTTCTTAGTCATATCAAAGAATCCTTGATTGCTCTTTGATAACTGAAGAAATTGTTTGCTTGTTTCATTTATGGTTTTATGCATGCTAAGTATGATTCACAGTATGCCCTGCTTACTCATGGCTAGTCATAGCTCCACCTCTGAAACCTTTTTTTGATTGATTAGATTGTCATTTGTTGAACCAAGGAGGTCTTGTACTGATCTTGCCCTTTGCCTAAAACTATGCAATCTTGCTTCAAAGTGCCCAATAGCTTGAAATACTATGCTTAGGTGTTTCCTCATAGTGATTTGAGTTATTTTTTTGTCTTAATTGTCTTTCCCCAAAGTCTGATAGCAATTTCCTAAAGTTAGAGAGTCATATATCTCTATGTATTGCTTGAATGTTTATTTCTATGCATTGATCAGTTTATAGTTACATTTCTCATGATTAATGGTTAGCCCTACCATGTTTATGTCAGCTATTAAACTATTTATGTTTGAAATCCTTTTTTCTTCACAAATTTAGTGTCCATCCCACTCCATTTTACCCAAAGATCCATTTTACCTCGATCAAATCGGCCCTTCAACAACCTTGTATCACCATCTGAAAGCTTTCTTGACCTTTTCGACCCCATAGCCCAGTTGATCTGACATATTTTTACCTATCTCAGTCTTTGATCAGTTCATCCCTCACAAACCTAAAAGCAAAACCAAAAACCTACTTCATAACTAGCCTAAAATCAGAAACACAAGAAGCAAACACACAGATATCCCTTACACAAATAGAGAGAGCCCTCTCTGAGTCTAGGAAGGCTAGGTCCTTGGGCTCCAAAGATTGGTTTGATGTTACACTGTCATTTGGCCAACAGATATGGCAAAATCACGAAGACCTCTCATTGGGGGAATGGGGATTTAGTGATATAGGGATAGGGATAAGGTTTAATGAGATGTGGGAAGGGTAAATTTTGGTTTAGGGGAACAAATTTTGGATGTGTGAGTGAAACTAGGCTTTCTAGCTTGAAAACTCAAAACTTGAAACAAGGAGAATGAACACTATAAATTTGCAATCATGAAATGTATGGAGGGATTTGATGAGGTTAAATTAATTATTTACAAATTAAGGAACCATAAATTGATTATTAGAAATACTTTCAAGAGGTTTTGGGCATTTTGATAGAATTTGGGTAGGAGCGCAGTGCCTTTTCCAGGAGCGTAATGCTAGTTTGGCAGGAGCGCAACGCCACTCCCAGGAGCGTAGCACCTCCTTGCAGGCCATGTTTGGAGGCCTTATTGAACACCAGATTGATCTCATGATAGCTCATTGGAAATATATTTCTATATTCTACACAATGGACCTATCAAGCATGAAAAAGGATCAAGTATAGCCCCTCAAAAATCAATTCTCCCAAGACTGGTGAAAAAGTGCATAATGGGGGTGCAAAAAACACAACGTTCTCTTGTAGGCCACTTTTGGAGGCCTTCCTGAACTCAAAATGGAGCACATGATCGATAATGTGAAATCTATGCAAGTATAGTTATAATTTGACTTATCAAGAAAGTCATTTGGACACTCCATCAGGGTGAAAATTTGATTTTCCCAAGACTAATTCAGAAATGTAGGGAAAATAGGGGATTTAGTGCTGGAATCACGATTTCCATTAGACCAAAACCTGTAGGAATTAGTCTCTGCTACAATCACCAGAGTTATGATCCATGAGAGGTGGTTACATGTCACAAAACACATGGGGAGCGTTGAACCCAATGTCCAACAATGTCCCCCCCAACGCGAGTCGGGTGAGTTTCGAACTTGAGACATATCGCTCTGATACCTCTTGCTGGAATCATGATTGCCGTTAGACCAAAAATTGCAGGAATTAGTCTCCACTACAATCTCTATAGTTATGATCCACAAGAGGTGGTTAGTCGATGTTGCGAAACACATGGGAGCATCAACCCAATGTCCAACATTTAGGAGTGCCTTGTAGAGGGAGGGGAATGAAGGGGTCAGGCATCAGGGTCGTCTAAATTCTTGGAAAAATTTTGGGGGATAGGGATAGATGTAAGATAGTGTAAGGAGGTTCAATTTCTAGAAATGAGTAATGGGAAGGGGTCCAAAAGTGAAAAACACAACGCTAACCTAGGAAGGTGTCAAAAGTGTAGCAATAAGCCAGGGTTTGTAGGAAAGTGAGGGAAATGAGAGAAATGGGCATGGGAAAAGGTTAGGGGAGGTATACGGAGTGTATTTCAGGGTGTTAGGAGGATTAGGAAGGTGAAAAATGATAAAAAAAGATATAGGGATTAGTGTAAGGGAATTAAAACATACTCCCAAAGCCTAAAATTCCCAAAAACGTGGTATAGGAGTTTGTGTTGACTTGTTGAGGGTATTTTTTGGATGCTAAAGTGTTACAAATGCCTTCGTATGTGAGTCAAACCTCTCTTTCATTTGGATGGATGAGTAAGTGAAATTAATTGGTCTTATATACCTTGTTTCAGTAATTTTCCTTCAATGTACTGGGATGGCCCACATGTCTTTTCACTTTGGCTTTTGAAACCACGTAGCTTAGAAACCTTTTGATTCCAGCTACTTGGAATTGTGAGAACTTATTACATATTGAAAAACATAAAATTACATATTGAAATTGAAATTAGAATTTACAAATTTAATATTTACATGATGAAAAGTGTTTATTATCACTCTCTTACTTGATGGTCTTTTATGCATGTAGATGGAGTTTTGATGAACTTTGAAAACCCTAAGACCTAATGGAAACCCTCACTGAGTGGATTTCATGGTGATATGACTGACAAGGTTATAAATAATCATGAATGATGGACACTCATCATAGTGATGAAATGAGCAAGCAGGTGATGCAATGACATTTATTGAAAAGAGTGAACCTTGATTGAAATATGCACCAAGTGAACACTTTTTTTCATGACCTAGTGGAATGAAAAAAAATTCAGAATGGGACACCTAACATGAAATGAAATAATTAATTTGATCAGTGGTGGAAGGATGAAAATACTGACACTTAGATATAAATCATCGTTTATCTCCAAATCCAAACTTTTCGTCCAGATCTATTGCACTCTAAGCGAAGACGAATTCACTACCAGTCCCAACCTTACCGTATTGTTATAGAAACTCTATATCACACTAGTGTTGACTTCGTCCTTCGTCAATTCTTGACTCTCGAGGAAGTTGAGAAGGTTCTAAATGACTACCACTTTGGGGCCTATGGTGGTCACATGTCCGGTTATGCTACCACGCAGAAAATCCTTCGCGTAGTCTATTTTAGTCGTCTATATTTAAACTCTGCATTTTTGCGGTACAAAAATGCCATGACTTCCAAATCTACTTTCGGAAAGAGCGTGCCCCACCCTAACCTTGCACCCAGTTTTGACCGTTAGACCATTTGTGAATTAGGGAATATATTTCATCACCTGTAATCCTCGCTCGGCTAGGGGGCAATGTTATATTATTGTTGTCTTTGATTATTTCACTAAATGGGCTGAAGCAATGCCTACATATGATAATGAAGGTCTAACTGTGGCGCAATTCCTTTTCAATCATGTCATAGATTGACTCGGTGTCCCGAAAGCAATTTTCACTGATCACGAATCTCATTTTTGAAATCATATGATGACAGAGCTCGCTGCTCAGTTGGGGTTACATCAAGATAGCTCCACTTCTTATTATCCACAGGCCAATGGACAGGTTGAAGCTGTTAACAAAGTTTTGGTGACCATGCTTTAGTGAACCATTGGGAAACAGAAACGAGATTGGAATATCATGATCTTCTCAACTCTGTGGGCTTACCAAACTTCCACTAAGACTGCCACTAGATTCAAACCATTCCAATTGGTGTATGGTCTAGAGGCCGCACTCCCGATTGAGTGTACTAAAATTCCTTCTCTGAGGCTAGCCATCGAACTACTTCCTGGTGCTTCAATAGAAGAGGAACGTTTGCTTTACCTTGAGTGTCTCTATGAGACCCAAATATTTTCTGCTCTAGTCATTGAAGCACAAAAAATACGAGTTAAAGCTCAATATGAAAAATCCGTCAACCATCACGTTTGATTCGAAGGTGACTCAGTCCTGCTTGACGACCAAGCCCATGATAAATTGGGAGTCGAAAAACTTAAGCCAATGTGGCATGGGCCCTATATTATTCAACGAATGTTGGAAAGAGGAGTCTATGAGCTAACAGATTATGAAGGCAACCAATTGGTTTAGCCTTAGAATGGGCTTTATCTGAAGAAGTATTACGCTTTATCTCGTACAATGGCGGTTAGTCCATGTCACAAAACACATGGGGAGCGTTGAACCCGGCGGTTAGTCCATGTCACAAAACACATGGGGAGCGTTGAACCCAATGTCCAACAATGTCCCCCCCAACGCGAGTCGGGTGAGTTTCGAACTTGAGACATATCGCTCTGATACCTCTTGCTGGAATCATGATTGCCGTTAGACCAAAAATTGCAGGAATTAGTCTCCACTACAATCTCTATAGTTATGATCCACAAGAGGTGGTTAGTCGATGTTGCGAAACACATGGGGAGCGTTGAACCCAATGTCCAACATTTAGGAGTGCCTTGTAGAGGGAGGGGAATGAAGGGGTTGAGGGCTGTCTAATTTCTTGGGGAAATTTTGGGGGATAGGGATGGATGTTAGAGAGTAGGGGAAATTGTAATTTAAAGGATTGAGTGGTGGGAAGGGTTCCAAAAGGGAAAAATACATCCCCAACCTAGGAAGGTGTTAAAAGTGTAGCAATAGGCTAGGGTTTGTAGGAAAGTGAGGGAAATGTGAGAAATGGGCATGGGAAAAGGTTAGGGGAGGTAGATAGAGTGTAGGTGAGGGTTTTAGGAGGCTTAGGGAGGTGGAAAATGATAAAAAATTTATAAGGATTAGTGTATGGGAATTAAAACACACTCACAAACCCTAAAATTCCCAAAAACGCAGTGTAGGAGATTGTGTTGACTTGTTGAGGGTCTTTCTTGGATACTGAAGTGTTGCAGATGCCTTGGTAAGTGGGTGAGAGATATATTTCATTTGAATGGATGATTAAATGAAATGAGTTGGTCTTATCTACCTTGTATGAGTCATTTTACTTTAATGTAGTGGGATTGCCCACATCTCTTTTCACTTTGGCTTTTGAAACCACGTAGCTTAGGAACCTTTTGAGTGCAGCTACTTGGAAATTTGAGAACTTATTACATATTGAAAAACATAAAATTACATATTGAAATTGAAATTAGAATTTACAAATTTAAGCTTTACATGATGAAATGTGTTATTATCAATCTCTTGCTTGTTGGTCTTTTATGCATGCAAATGGTGTTTTAATGGACCTTAAAAACCCTTATACCTAATAGAAACCCTTACTGAGTGGATTTCATGGTGATATGACTGACAAGGTTATAAATAATCATGAATGATGGACACTCATCATAGTGATGAAATGAGCAAGCAGGTGATGCAATGACATTTATTGAAAAGAGTGAACCTTGATTGAAATATGCACCAAGTGAACACTTTTTTTCATGACCTAGTGGAATGAAAAAAATTTCAGAATGGGACACCTAACATGAAATGAAAGAATTAATTTGATCAGTGGTGGAAGGATGAAAATACTGACACTTACATATAAATCATCGTTTATCTCCAAATCCAAACTTTTCGTCCAGATCTATTGCACTCTAAGCGAAGACGAATTCACTACCAGTCCCAACCTTACCGTATTGTTATAGAAACTCTATATCACACTGGTGTTGACTTCGTCCTTCGTCAATTCTTGACTCTCGAGGAAGTTGAGAAGGTTCTCAATGACTACCACTTTGGGGCCTATGGTGGTCACATGTCCGGTTATGCTACCACGCAGAAAATCCTTCGCGTAGGCTATTTTAGTCGTCTATATTTAAACTCTGCATTTTTGCGGTAAAAAAATGCCATGACTTCCAAATCTACTTTCGGAAAGAGCGTGCCCCACCCTAACCTTGCACCCAGTTTTGACCGTTAGACCATTTGCGAATTAGGGAATATATTTCATCACCTGTAATCCTCGCTCGGCTAGGGGGCAATGTTATATTATTGTTGTCTTTGATTATTTCACTAAATGGGCTGAAGCAATGCCTACATATGATAATGAAGGTCTAACTGTGGCGCAATTCCTTTTCAATCATGTCATAGATTGACTCGGTGTCCCGAAAGAAATTGTCACTGATCACGACTCTCATTTTTGAAATCATATGATGACAGAGCTCGCTGCTCAGTTGGGGTTACATCAAGATAGCTCCACTTCTTATTATCCATAGGCCAATGGACAGGTTGAAGCTGTTAACAAAGTTTTGGTGACCATGCTTTAGTGAACCATTGGGAAACAGAAACGAGATTGGAATCTCATGATCTTCTCAACTCTGTGGGCTTACCAAACTTCCGCTAAGACTGCCACTAGATTCAAACCATTCCAATTGGTGTATGGTCTAGAGGCCGCACTCCCGATTGAGTGTACTAAAATTCCTTCTCTGAGGCTAGCCATCGAACTACTTCCTGGTGCTTCAATAGAAGAGGAACGTTTGCTTTACCTTGAGTGTCTCTATGAGACCCAAATATTTTCTGCTCTAGTCATTGAAGCACAAAAAATACGAGTTAAAGCTCAATATGAAAAATCCGTCAACCATCACGTTTTATTCGAAGGTGACTCAGTCCTGCTTGACGACTAAGCCCATGATAAATTGGGAGTCGAAAAACTTAAGCCAATGTGGCATGGGCCCTATATTATTCAACGAATGTTGGAAAGAGGAGTCTATGAGCTAACAGATTATGAAGGCAACCAATTGGTTTAGCCTTAGAATGGGCTTTATCTGAAGAAGTATTACG